>PVLD010007587.1:0-90323 GCA_004027595.1 Dinomys branickii
CTTTCCCACGTCTCGCCCCGGCAGCCTGGTCCGCCCTACCACATCTCCCCCGGCATCTCAGAGAAATACGCCCAGTTTAAACTTCCCAGCCGAGGTTCCGGCATTCACGCTCACCAAGTCTGTCTCGAGCTGGTGGTGTTTATTAAGGAGGTTCGCTCCCTTGCTGCTCACCCGGTCGCCATCTTCCCCGGATCTCGGGAAGGCCAGTCTTCTGACTTGGGATCCATGGTAACTATGCCCACTCCTTGTTCTTAATATCCTCATTCTACTAGAGTCCTTACCCACACAGTTATGTTTTGAGGTGCTGCAGATTGAACCCAAGGCCTTGTTCATGCTAGCAAGAGCCTTAAGATTGTGCTATTTGTATTTAAAAATTGTTTTCCTGAGTATTGTTTTTCTCCATTCGTCATTCCTTTGGTTTCCCTACATCCAGGCTTCTGTTACTAATTTTCCCAAATTGATCTTTTCATTAGGATATTCTTTTCAAGACTTCCAGAATCTTATTTTGTTTTCTTAGAACCCATTTGTATAAAATTTTCTATATTATAATGGAGTATAGTCCAGTTCCCTCCAATCCTAAATTCTGTCTTGAAACAAAAACTGAGTCAGCCAGTGTTGTAATTAAAATAAACCGGTTATTGCTGGGGTTGCATTTTTCAGAATCTCTTTCTCTCTCTCTCCCTCTCTCTCTCTCTCTCTCTCTCTCTGAGGCATGATCTTGCTAGTGCTATGTAGTTTAGGTTGGCCTTGAACTCATGGCAATCCTATCTCAGCCTCACAAGTGCTGGAATTACAGCTGTTTACCATCATACCCAGCAAGAATGACCTTCTCTTGTATTCTCTCGTCTCTTCTGACCCAAATCCCATGACCCAAATCCCATTAACTTTGCCCAATTCATGTTCCACGAATTCCATGGAGTTTTCTTTTCATCCACACCACTTTCACTCCCGTAAATACCTCTCTTATTTTATATTCATATCAAGCCATTCATCTGTTTTATGTGTTAGATCTATTATCCAAAGTAGACATCTATCTATCTATCTATCTATCTATCTATCTATCTATCTTTCTATATAAATCTTCCTCTGAACCTCTGAATCACCTATAGCACCCACCACAGTACCATAGACTTAGTGAAACTTAGTGAGATCAGTGTTGACTGCGAGATAAAGATGCTTTGCTTCCCCTGGTTGGGCTTTTGAAGGTAGATATTATAAAGACAGAAAGAAATTAAGATGTCAGGGAAATAGTGAAATGTTAATGAACAAAACATATTTCAAGATGAAGGAATTTTAAAAGCTATTTTTAAACATGAGCCACTGTTACCATTACCAAGCTTTTCAACAACAACTAGCACACAAGCGGTCCACCTGCGGTGGTCCAGAAACATTTGGAGCTCACAGAGAGTGAGTGATAGCTTCAGATGGCACTCTAACAGAAAAACACCTTTATTAATTTTTAATATTTTTTGAGAATCTCCAGCTGCTTTCTGGGCAGCTTCTCATATCATACCTGTGAAGGAAAAGGTGGGCAGTGATGGTGAGTGCTCTTATGCAGGGAGACAGATACAGGCACACATCCCTTGCCAAATATCTAACAGAGCTAATGCTGGGAATAGAAACCAGGTCCCATGCCTATCCATCTGGCGTTCCCTCAGCCAGACCACACTGTCTCTCTAAATTGCCAATCTAGATTAATAATTATGTATGTGACATAATTCTAGTCTTTGCCTTAGTATGCTGTTGAAGATGGGGCATCTCTTCCACTGAGGACAATGGAAATCTCCCTCCGTCCTTACACAAGCACAGGTTTAAAATTAATGATACCATTTCCATATACACAAGCAAGAAAGGACAACACAAAATTCACTCATGTTAATTTCAAAGCTAGAAGAAAATTTTAAAATTCATGGATGGGGATGTGAAAATAGTGAATTTTTAAAATCTTTAAAGCAACGTATTGTGAGAATTGACTGGGCTAAACTACTAATTTCTATGTATCAATGTCTGCTTTTCCCACCTGAGTAACTTTTCTCACATGAGGATTCTGCATGCACAGAACTTCTGTAGGTTCATGTGTGTACCAGACCACAATTATAGAAATCAGAAAGCTGTTCCTTTCCATCACATCTGCTAGCCTGATGCACATCCCAGGGTAAGTGCAGACTCAGAAATGTTCAAATAAGTTTGGAAACTATATTTTCCTTAGAATGAGATGAGTATTTTCTTTGAATTCAAGGAAAATGAGTAAAATACTTTCATCATTATTAAGTGATGAATCTGTTCAAAATTGGAAAGGGAAGGCAGCCTCTGATACACCAGTGTCTCATCTTACACTTTCATGTATCGTTATGTGCTTAAGACCAGCTGTTGCACTGAAACCTGCCCCTTAGCTGTGTTAGCTGTATTTACGCAAAGCACTCTTGATGGTGGCATTGTGACCATGTCCATGGAAGTTGAGTCAAGCTGAAAGCTATGCATATGGATAGGCAACAGAGGGGCTGAGTTAATTCTCTAAAATAACTTTCGTCATTATCTAATTGCACTTTTACATCTTCATGTATCATGTGAATGTGCCCCAGGATAAAGAGAAAAACTATGGGAAACAAATTCTTTGCTTGACAGATATAAAGAGCTGAAGCTGTGTGGGGCAATTGGAAAAGGTTATCATGAAGCACTGATGACTCTAGGAACATTCAAACTGATAAATGGCAGAGGTAGCAGAAGGCAGGGAGGAAACTCAGCACCCAGGATATTGCCACAGAGATCTCTAGATGGTCACAGGTTGCTGTGCTTATGGCCCCTGGCTGCCCTGCTTCCTGAGTATGGTTTCCATCTCCTAATTGGTCTTTTCTAAGAGGGCGTTTGAGATTTTCTACTTCCTTTGCTAGCAAATTTGAGCTAGATATAACACAGAAAATACTGGCGACTATTTCACCCCCAAATTAATTCACTGAATTATAAAGTGGGGCTATAAGGTTGGTAGAGATACACATAGAAAAGAAATTTGAAAAGGTTTTATATATATATATATATATATATATATATATACATATATGTATGTATGTATTTCAGGAATGCAAAGTAGGGAGAAGGACAAGCTCAAGAAAGTATAGTTGCGAAGGAAAAGATCAGGAAAACATTAAGGATCTAGCATTTAGGAGAAAGGCTGTGGGGGAGGAGAGTAGTCAGTGTTGAAATATGTGGATGAAAAAAGGAAGAGAAGTTTTACAAAATCTTAGTAAATCCACCGACAGAAAAAAGAAATGCTGCCTTTGTGATAGAAGACAATAGGGGTGCAGAGAAAAGATCAGATTATTCAAAGGCCATATGTTTAGGCCTTAGCAAAAAAAAATCATTGTCTGAGGTCTGTCAAATGCAGTAGGCCTTGCAAATGGATTCTCTTAGGTCATTTCAGCGTTACACCAAAGCAGGATGACAACTTAGAATGCTGGAGGTAAATATTGGACAGGGACTCTGAGACGATGCCGTGTAATTGCACCGGCACCTGGTCCTAAGCCCAGAAGGGAAATGGGAATGTGCACAGGCTCCTTCCCAGCAGACCTGCCCTCCTCTCCTTGCCTTTCCTGGTCTCTCTGTGGGCTGCTTGGTCCCTCACTGCTCTTCTCAGACGCCATTTTCCTCCAGGGAGCACTTCCCTCTCCTCTCCCAGTGGAATGACTCATTCCTTCCTCTCCCAGCACATAGGACTTTTAACAATCACAATTTACAATGCTTTCCTTTTCCTCTTTGTAACATCTGATAACACTTATTTTCTGTAGGTTGGATACAGTTTTTAAAGTCCTGGTGAATCAACTCTATGTCCTCTGTTGTGTTTTGCGAACTAAGATTGTAATAAGCTCTGTAAATGCCGGGTCCCTCTTACATGCTGGATGTATTTTCCCCGTTGATTAGATGAGTGACAGTGGTGAGTGAGACAAAGCTTAATGAATGTCTATTGTTTCATTAATAAGAGAGATTACCATGGTACATCTAGCCTTATGCAGTTATGGTGCGCCAAGGTTGAGGCTAGGTGTTTGATTTATGTGATCACTATGATTAGAGTTCCTTTCCGTTCCCTTTCCGATGCCTTATGTCCCTACTCCCATTTGTTCCTTCCTAGTGTGCATGTGTGTGTGTGTGTGTGTGTGTGTGTGTGTGTGTGTAAAAAGGAAGTTTAGCAAGTACTCTTTAAAGGCATTTAAATAGTTGTTTTTGTCACATTTTATAAATCAAGGTTAAATTTAGGCAACTTTTAGAGTATGTACAGGAAGCAACTTTGGATGATACTTTAAAAATAAAATTTGTTTTATTAAATCACCAACTATGTATTAAACCTATGGGCTTCAGTACAGTGTTTATGATCAGATGATAAAGTCTAGAGCTCCTTTTAGGAAATTTCAAAGTTTCCTAACCAGTGAAAACCTTGGAATAGTTTCCTAAGTTATATTCTGGATACAGTTGTCACTAACTTCTAAACATTGTTCAGAAATACTTGCTGAGCTGTTGGAAAGAACCAGTTCTGCCTGGCTCTGAAGGCCTGCTTCTTCACAGGTATCTAATGCGCCCACAGGGCTGGGGCCCTCCCACTAGCATCTTCCATGCCTGACTGAAGAGTTACAGGTACAACCTGATGAAGACTGTGTGGCCATAAAAATGTTTACCCAAATGCGAAACAACAGTGAAAAGCTCAGGTCTTAGTCTGTGATTTTGTTGGGTGCATGATGAGTGCCCTGGCTGTGATTGTTAATAGTCTTTGGCAAACTATGCATTTCCACTGGCTCATTCAAATCTGCACAGCGATTAGCTAGCATTATTTTTAATTTTTATGCCCATGAAAATATAATGCTTGGATATCTAGTCTTGGATATCACGATGCAAACTCCTCAGCTTCTTTACTGTTTGAATTTTTTTCTATATCCTGTGATGAATTCAATACTCACTACTATTTTCTTCCAATTTTTATAGGTTTATTTTATAACATTTCATACTGGTAATTCACCCCAGATTGTCTCATTCTCATCCTCTCTCTCTCTCTCTTTCTCTTATATCTATATATCTTGTGAAAAATAAAAACACAACATTATTTGTCCCAAACAACTAATAAATCCAATATGGATACTTTGCAATATTTCTCCCCTTGTTATTCCAGGATCTGTTTCAGGGTTATCTGTCTGTTCCCTTGATCTGTCTGCTAATTCTTATGCCAGCATCACACTGTTTTTAATTATTGGCTCTTATAATAGAATAATTCCTCTTGTTCCAGTATTCAATTCTTTTTCATTATTTTGGATGGTTCTCTATGGTTTATTTTTTTTGAGATGTATTTTGAACAATTTCTTCCAAAGTTACAAAACAGATTCCATCAGGACTTAGTTTAGGGGTTACATTTTGAAGATACAAATTGATTTGGGAAGAATCAGCATCATTACAAAATCTAATCTTCCCCATAGAGTGATCTAAATTTTATGTCTGCAAAATGTAAAAAGGTTTCTCTTTCTGATCGTATTATTTTTGGAAGAATGGCTGTGCGTGAACCTTAGATATTCAAGGATACCTTGTCTGGTGTGTGCGTGAATGGGATCTTTATCTTCTCTGTGATTTCACAACCTGCTGGCTCATGGTGGGACTTGGTTTAGGGCACCTTCATAAAGTGAACAGGGAGCCCAGCAGCGAGCCCAAGGTAACAGCTCAAGAAACAGATTTAGTCAAAAAGGGCATTGACATATCAGGATGGGAAGAGGACTCCTGTAACTGGCTGTAGACCTTCCCGCCTTCCAGGTCACTAGCACTCAAGTCTGTCTTTATTCCCACCCTTTTACAGCTGCTTCTCCTCAATTTCTTCTCCTTGACCAGGCTTATGGGTCTCAAATATATTTGAGCTGAATTAAGGTACTGAAAGGAATTTTGACTCAGGAGCTTCCATGATTAATAAAACATTACATTACAAGAAGGGAATAAAACTATCAACTTGGGATCTGGTTTCAATGGAAAATATTCTTTTAGTGACTTTTTTAGTAGCTTCATGACCCTGTCACGGTCATCTCCTTCAAAACTAACAGATTCATCTGTTTGTACTAGGGTTTCATTTTTCTAAAGTATAACAGTATACATACACCAGGCATTATTTTTTTTTTTTACTACGAATGTTGAATGCTTTTTAAATTTTTGATAAAAATAATTTTACTTCAAGGAAACAGCTGGCGAGATAGAAGAACAGCCAGTGACATATTGCAAGCCTGGTGGCTGAAGAGGTTTGAAGGTCCGTGGCTTTTTTTCCGTCCTCCTACAGTCTCAGAGAATGTTAGCAATGGATGTGACACCATCAGACACTGGTGTAAGTCCATGATTGTTAGGGAAAATAAACAGCTTTTCTATGCAAGTTTGGGTTCAAAGATCCAGAAGAACCATGAGTACGGACAGTGGAAGGCATAGTCCCTGCCTGTAATACCTGGTTCTTGTGTTCTCTGCAACCTTTCTCAAATTCTTATAAAATGCTTGGACATTGTCTACTAAGTAACATTACAGGTGTGAATACGTTCCTGAAACTGCTTGCACTTAAAAGAGCCGCTTAATCTGTATGTCTGTTTGAAATGTTTGCACAAGACATATTTACAGTAGAAGACTGAAACTCGAACATGCCTTATCTTTCAGAACAAAAAGCAAGCTTTTAGATTCTTCCAGTTATGGTTGATTGTTTCAAGAACAGAGTGAGATGCTGAGAATCTCTTTCGTTTTATTTGGTATTGGTTTCCTTTGGTTGCCTCTCAAAGGAGAAGTCAAAGTCAGGTTACCTGAACTTCAGATCTGTTTAGAACAGACCAACTGTGGGAGTGAACTTAGTAAAGAGAGATAACGCAACCTGATAAACTCTTCAGAGAAGTCTTCAATTATATGTTAGTTATTGTCTAACTAAACTGCTTACTGTTCCAAAAGTGCTACTTCAGTGTCTGTTGATGCCTGGTCTTCCACTGCCTTTTCATAACTTCCCTCCAGCGCTGCTGTTTTAGATCTATTTTTCATGACGAGATAGCTTTTTCTCCTCGCTACTGCTTCAAAATACACTGTGAAAAAGTGTTTCACGACATTTTCTTTTTCCTTTCCCTTTATTTATTTAACTTTTGGGTTGGCCCTTGGGTCACTGGTGTGGACTCCTTTCACATGAAGCAGGAGATTAGTTTTTGACTGTTTGTTTTCGTTTTTAGAAATTATACCGCTTATCAGTTATGTAAGAGAACAATCCATTATCTTCACATTGGGAGCAGCTGGGTCTGTAGGACTTCCATATTTCAGAAAATATAGTAATGGGTGTTACATGAACAGTGTCGGCACAACATTATTTTAATACTCTCTTCTAAATTATAAATATGACCAGACATCCCTGGGAGACACTACAAGATGATGATTCTTTGGTTAAAATGAGAGAATGTTTACAGAGTTGCCAGGCAGAAGAAAAGAAATATTGCTTTCTTTCAGTTTTGAAAGCTGACTTGCACAGCAGCAGCAACTTGGTCACATGAAGAGATAGTTTAGGGTTCTGTCTAATGTTTTCATCTTTCTGTTGTATCAGTGAGTAAATATGTGACATGTTACCCCCACCCATCTCCTCCCCTCTCAGGATTGGTCCATGTCCAGCTTGGGCAACCACAAAGTAGGGCACTGCAATTCTTCTGGATGTTCGCTAAAGGTAGGAGCCCAATGGTCGCTTTATAATAGTATCTATTATTAATGCACATCCATTTTGCGAAACGGATCCATGCCAGAAAGCACTCCGAAGGACTCAGTCACATTTTATCTTAAGGAGGCTGGTATTTAAAATGTCAAAATAAAATAGCTCGCACAGCTGAAGGAAAGCAGTGAAAATGCAGGCAAATGAAGTGGTGTGATTTGAGCTTCAGAGTAGTCAACCCTCAGACTTCACTCACAGGGGAACCAGGTGCCATCAGGAAATGGTTCTTGCAGCAGGCATATGGGTTGTGGAGTGAGTGATTTCGGAATGGCAAAAACATCAAATTGTAAAACACAAGTCTCATCCACTGATTTGTCCATGTTTCTTGCAGAAAGTTTTCTACAGGTGCAGGTAGAGGGAATCCATCATTAAATACCAACGCACATTACAGTCCTAACCTGGAGACAGGTGTCTACAGCACAACTAGCATTTACACCATGTTAAATATACAAACAGAGCGGTCACAGTGAAGGCTAGAAACAAATCACTCACATGACTTCAACCAAGAATCCATATTTTGTTCCAGGAGTATTATTTAAATTAAGAATATGTTTTAAAATTTATCCCACAGTATGATTGATTATCAATTCCTATATAATCACATCTGAAGACTTTTCTAAGATGTTATTTGTAACTTTTCTAAGATGCTATAGCATTCGTTAGAAACTTCTTTTTAGTACAAGTAGTGTGAGAAAAAACATGAAAAAAGTATGAGGAAAAAAATGGAAGTAAAATTTGACCCACATGTGCCTAAGCAATCCAAAGATTCTTTTCCTATTCACAAGCTATATTTCTCTTACTATTAATTCACAATTAAATCTTTTCCTCTTCATTATATATTTGATGTCAGTTTTCAATAGTTTAAAATACTTGAGCATTTCTGCTCCTCACATCATGGAGAGATAAGCGCACAGATTTCTCAGGTTGTAATAAAATCTTCTTGAAAACTGTATTTTGTTTATAGCATTTATTTATATTCAGTAGCACAATCATGAAAAAATTAAGACCACACATTTTATTTCTTGCATTTCTATGCAGTTTTAGGAGGCAATTGTGAAATGCAGGTATTTTGCTTTCACTGTGGGATGTAAAGATGTACTGATGGTATTTTACATTTGTGTAATATCCCAACTTTCACTTGAGCTATTGTGTGTGGACATTCATAGAAGTTTACTGTTATTACCAGTTATCTATTTGTATAGATATAAATGTCCTGATCACCCCATTTTCCACATCATGGCAGCAGTCAATCATTTCTTGATGTCTGTCCCTCTCATCAACCTTAATTGGAATCTACTTGGTGCTTATCCTACTGGGTATATGGCACGGTGCCAAGTGCATGGAATGGTTTAACTTTAAGTAAACAGTTTGGGTGAGTAGGACTGCACACATGACCATACATATGGATCTGATGGAATCTATACATGATTGAAACTGGACATCTGTGTACATCATGTGGGTCTAGCCTACCAGTCCAGCACTCTTTGGGTGAGCAGGAGCTTGCTCAATCATGAGTGAATATGGAACAATGATATTTAGAGAGCACAGGAACATTTCCACCAGCTGCACTTCACCTTGGCACCTCCCCAGAGGCACCAGAAGGATACAAGGATCAGTTAGTTGCTTAATTTCAGAGGTCATGTGTCAGCTTCATAGGTATACATACTAATTTTTAAAATTCATTAACTAGAACCATCCAAATCCAAAGGATTAAAGTGTTTTTCTTATTTCAAATCACAAAAATTTTGATATTATTAACAAGACTTCATAATTTTTATATTAAGGATATCCATCAGCCCACCACTAATGTCTCACAGAAGGTATGGTGCTTCTGCATGGGAGTTTTACTGAATATTTTTATTTATTCTCCCAATACTCCATCTGTTTGCATAAAAGTCATTCTTATCAAGTTGTTTTAGCTATTTCCAGAAATTGGGAAGCAGACTATCACAACATGTAGAAGAATAATACAGGGATTGAAAATAAGTGGCACATTGCTAAAACTTCCCTTGCACGGTTCCTACACTCAATAGAGAATAAAACCCTGAGGGATGTTTAGCTATTAGTTATTTAGTTATGAGCCACTTAGTTATTAAACAGATACAATTCTTTCAGACATTCATTAACAATTGTCATCTCGTTGCAAATTTGCATTCTTGATGCATGAGTCCAGTAGTGTTTTTAAATCTTCATAATTTTTTTCAGGTACTGGAGACTTGCATTAAGCTAAATCCCCGCCATGTTTTCCATTTTATATCTTGAGACAAGGTCTTAAGTAAGTGCTAAAAGACCCAGTACAACAGCATACCAGGCAAATCTTCACATTTGTAGAACATTTATATGAAGAGAAATATTTAACCCCTTGGTGTAAGTTCAATGTAATAGTGAATGTGAAACAAGACCGTTTTCATATCAATAAACACGGATTCTTGGAGAAAGGGGCAGAGAGGGTAGCAGAGGTGGCTGAGGCACATTCTGTGAAAATAGGAAGGAAGGTGTATGCAGATTGCTGACCTATAATGTTAATCTGCACTTTTCTATAAACAGCTAACACTGAGGTCATGTCTTGGCTAAAATTTTATGCATCACACACTTTTCTGAGGGCTTGACATTACTTGTGATTTACTTATTTTTCTGTTAACTTTAATTTGTAAAATTTTATTAATATGTGCTTTCTGTACATGATGACTACATTTGTCATGAGCAGGTGGTACATGTATATAACATATTAATTGTTTTTATTTCCCATTCACTCCCTAACTCCTTAAGGAGGAAAAAAATCTAATTTTGCCAGTTTATAGATGTGCTGCATTTTTGTTCTCTTCACATAAGTCAAGAAGTGCAAATAAACTCATGTGAAAAATGACCTGGATCTACAGACTGAAGATGTTTTCTTGTATTGAAGATTTTAAAACTTATAATTCTTCAGCTAAGTCAAGGCAATAAAATATATGATTAGTTCATGTGCTAACTGGAATTAATTAACTTTGGCCTTAAGGTTAAAATAGTGCATGAAGAATTGTAGTTGAAATAACAGTATGTGTGTGCAGTAAAGGACTGCTCCTATAGGAGAAGCCACCCTGGCAAGCCTCAGGAATGGGGTGAAGCTCAGTAAACAATTCCAGCTAGCATTGTATTCTGTGGAATGGTCATTACAGTAGAACAAAAGGCACTGCCATACCTCTGTAACATTGGAGAATAAAAGAATGGTGGAACAGACTTTATCTGGGCTTCTTGGTTATTTATCAGATTGTTTTGTTGTTTCTGAGTGTCAGAGAAGTTACTGATTTTCTATATTCTCTATAAAGCCACTGACCATCCATCTTCAGCAACAGAGATGATATCAAAGGAGCAACCTTTAAGAGACGAGTTAAGAGGAGCTTGCATAAAATCCCAGTCTCTCCAAGCCTCCTAGAAAAGAAAACGCT
Organism: Dinomys branickii; assembly: GCA_004027595.1. Lineage (NCBI taxonomy): Eukaryota > Metazoa > Chordata > Mammalia > Rodentia > Dinomyidae > Dinomys > Dinomys branickii. The sequence goes on from PVLD010007587.1 coordinate 11,158, forward strand.
GAGTCTGCAAAGCATCGTACTCCACATAGCCTGGCCACACCAGTCTCAAGCATGCCAGGTCTCAGGCCATTGTAAACCTTGGATGCCAGTCCTACCACCTCATTCCCCAAAGTTTATGAAGATAGCTCTGAGTCGTCAATAAAATACAATGACAATGGTTCACTCCTTGTTGTTATTTAAATTAGACTGACAAAGAGAAACTATGGCATATACATTTTGAAGGTTATGCTATTTCTGTCCATAGGGAAAGTAGTATAGAATGCACAAGAGTCAGAATATAGAGCCTAGCACAGCTAGCACTTGGAGCATTCAACTATCTCTGAGGCCACTCTCACAAGACTAAAGACTAAAAATGCTGGGTCCTACGACAAATTCTAGAATTTCTTTCAGGAAAACCTGCAGATTATTGGGAGAAAAACCATGAGAAGTCACTTTCTTATCCATGTAACAGAAGCCAAGTTGACAGAGGGGTTAAACAGAGCAGGTGCTAAGTCATCTTCACAAGCCATAATGTTGCAGTAGAAAGTAGAACATGATTCAATGGACTCAAGTCTTTCCAAGAAGAGACCCCTCTAAGTAACATTTGTTTCCTTCCAAAGTGTCACCTGAACAGTGACGATCTCTGAATGGAAGAGAAGGCTGTTTCTAAGCCAGCCCTTCTGCCTATCTGCACACTCAGTTTGTCTGTTAATGTGTGCGATATATTCAAAGCCTATTCTTGTGAGGGAGTGCCAAATTATTAGTTTGCCCTGTACGCGTGCCTCGTCTTAGCCCCAAAGCAAAGATATGGTTATGGATTTGCTTCAATGTGTATTTTAAATAACTTCTATCCCCCAAATCTGTAAATCCACTCATCTTGGCGTTTAGGCAAGGAGCAGTTCAGACTCATGGCGTCTCTCATCAGCAAAGGATATACCGCCCAAATGATAGCAGAGATTAAAGCTAACTGCATTGTTTCCATGGAAATAATCAATAGGAGTTGTTTACGTGAGGAAAAAGGAAGGACTTTTTATTGAATTTTAATAGAAATAGGATTCAAAATTGAAAACGTATTTATTTCTGTACATCAGATGTTTTTAACTCCAAAAAGCAAATCAATTGACAAATTACATATTTAGACATACTGCCCATAGTCATACACTTGTATTTCAAGTTTTAAAAGGATCAATACCCAAGCAAGCATCTAATCTATTATAACAAAGGATGAGTTATAAACAAGATATCTGAGAAATCACTCAGCAGTGACCTACATAACCCCACTTCCTGCCATCCTATTGAAAATGTCTGGCCAGGAGGACGTGATATTGAGGGTACCATCACCACACATAGTGTGACATGTGGATTACACATGTACCCTCTACATTGTAAAGTGCAGCTCTATATGTAACCACAGCATGGCAACTTACAATAATTAGAAGAGATGTTTTAGCTTTAATGGTTATAATCAGCAGACAACTAGTATATATTTATAGTATCTAATATGATGTTTTGCATACACATACACTATGAAATTAAGTACTACAATCTAGCTAATTCACATTATAATCATTTTACTTGTGTATGTGTGTGTGCATGCATGTGTGTGTGTGTGTGTGTGTGTGTGTGTGTGATCTCCTGTCTGAGCAAATTTCAGGTATGCAACAAAGTATGGTTTAATAGTGTCACCAAGTTGCATGCCAGGTCTGTAGGACTCATTCATCTTGCACAACTGAACCTGCATCCTTTACCCAATATCCCTGCAGTACTCCCATCCTCTAGGCTCTGGCAAGCAGCACTCAATGCCCTGCTTCTATTGGAACCACTGGGTCAGACTGCACATGTAGTTCAGATCATGTAGTTTTACTGTCCCTGCCTGGCTCTTTCAATTAACACCATTTCCCCCAAGTTTACCAGTGTTATTGCAAATGTCAAGATATTCCCTTCTAAAAAGATTGACTAACATTCATATATAAATTGTATACATATAATATTCATACATATTGTGTATATATGTGATATTCACATGTATATTGTATGTGTAATATGTGTCATAGGACACTTAAATTGATTTTTGTCATTGTAATGAATGCTGCAATAACATGACAGTGGAGATAATGCTATATATCTTTAGTGCACAGATGTACTTCCTTGGGATAAACACAGTGGTTGGATTTTTGGATCATATTCTAGTCCTATCTTTAATTTTTTGAGGAGCCTTCATACTGTTTTCCATACTGGATGTGTTAATTTAAATTTTTATCAAGAATGTACATGGGTCCCCTTCTCTCCACATTTTTGCCACACTTATTATCTGTGTTCCTTTGTTTGTCTGTTTGTTTGTGATGCTAGGGATCAAATCCAGAGCTTTCAAACTGAGCACTGTGCTATGTTCTCACTGTCTTTTCAAAATGTTTCATTTCTAGTCAGGTTCTCACTAAGACACTAAGTTGCCCAGGCCAGCCTCTAACTTTTGATCTTCCTACCTCAGGCTCCTAGAGTCAGTTTCTTTCTTCTTTTGACAATAGGTGTTCCCACAGGTCTGAGGCGACATAGCTCGTTGTAATTTTAATTTGAATTTACCTGATAATTAATGATATTGAGTTCCCTTTCTGTACTCATCATTTGTATGTCCTGAGAAACATATGTTGCAGATATTTGCCAAATTTCTGGACTGGTTATTTACTATTATGGAGCTGATTGGGTTCTTCACACATTTTGGATATTAATCTCTTATCAGATGCATGACTTACAATTATTTTCCTTCATTCCACAGATTTTCCTGTCACTCTGGTAATAAGTTCCTTTGTCACTTTGGCTTTTGGGGTCATTCAGAGATAAAATCAGTGCCCAGATGATTGTCAAGAAATTGTCCTTATTTTTTCTTCTAATAATTTTGTAGGTTCTGGTCTTATATTTAAATCTTTAATCATATAAATTGATTTCTTTTTGTATCTTATAAGATGTGAAGGTCCAATTTCATTCTTCTACATCTACAAACTGCCTTTTCCCAACTGTAATTATTGGAGAAACTGTCCTTTCTTCATTATGTATTTGTGGTATTTTTGTCAAAGATGAATTGACTAATGTATAGATTTATTTCTAGACTCTTGTCTGGTTTGATTAGTTTATGCTTGTTATTATGGAAGTACCATGCTGTTTCCATTACTATAATCTGTAGTATGTTTTGATGCCTCCAACTTTACTCTTTTTACTCGGGATTGCTTTGGCTATTTGAGCATTTTACTTGTTTTTGTGGTTCCATGTGAACTTTAGTATTACTTTCATATTTCTTTCTATAATGCAGTTGGAATTCTAATAGGATTGTGTTAAATCTATATATTTCTTTGGGCAATATGGGCATTTTAACAATATTAATGCTTCTAATCTATGAACATACAGTAACTTTCCATTTATTTGTGTCTTACAGAGGTAGGATTTAAACAATAGATGATAATAAAAAAGAACCAAGTACAAACTCCAATACTTGCATCATCCTATGCTTTACCCCCACAAAGAAGGGTAGTTTCAGAAAAATGCTTCTGGCCCAGAGCTTTCCAATTTTAACCTCTGGATTTAGTTCCACTAGTCAGTTCTTTGTGGTTATCAATAGGAAATACCAGATTGGAATAGGCTCTTAGTAGTGAAAGGAAGTGTGACTGACACATAAGCTCAACATCTAGTCATCTTTGTCTTTTTGCTATGTGATAGGCACAGTGTGCCTCTTCTCTGCAGGAGAAATTTCCTATTCCACGCTACGAGGGGTGATTTCCCTGGAAGTGAATACTCTACCACTCTATTTTATCAGCTTTTCCCCAAAGATTCCCAGTATTATTGAGCCAAATCAGTGGCACAGATCACAGAGAAGGAAAAGTCAGATTCCCCAATAAACATGCCCAGCTATCCAGAAAGTAATGCCATTTCCAGCTTGATGTAATAGCGGCTTTGAATCACAGTAAATATATTTCATGTCATGTGCAATTTGGACTTTGGGATACTTGATGGTATTTCCACACTTTGGACTTGTGTTACTCAGGGATGAACTTCCTGCTGTCACATCAACCTCAAATTCTTAGCACCTTTTTGAAACAAAGACTTACTTTGGCTCACTTGGCACATTGGGAGGATGCTGCTGGTCAGTGTGGCTCCCCTTCAAGCAGTAAACTTGGGGTTCTGGCTCCTTCCACTGCTTGTTTCCACCATTAAAGACTTAATAGGGGATGTCTTAACTGATTCAGGGTGGTTGTGCCCAAAACAGGAAATATCATTTCAATCCACACCAAATTGTCCAGTCATCATAACCATGACCAAATCTATTTATATCTATCTGTTGTTAATTGATTTACCTAACTGTGTGTGTCCACAGGCATGTGGCTATGCATGTGTGTGTATGTGTGTGTGTGTATAAGTGTGTGTCCTGAGAGTGGTAAACTCAGAGGTAGAACAATTTTCAAAACAGAGAGAGCCATACTTATGCTCATACTCTTTTCCCAGGAACAGAAGCTGCTAGAAGGTAGAATTTAGTTTAATATATAAGATATTTCTACATTTAATATCATCCAAAACTGAAGCATGTCTTTTTTGGCTAAGGCAGTGAAATCTCTATCCTTGCTCCACTGGAGGTGGGAGGAGCGTTTGCCAGCAATGTTACAGAATGGATCCTCTCAAATCTATTCTATGACTTTAAATGTCTTGGTACACTTGGAATTGAGCCAACTGGGTCTTTTGAGGGACACTACCCATTGTGCTCAAATGCAGTCACCTAAGAGAGCTCTAGTTTGGACTGGATCTTTAGGTAAAGGGCTAAACCATCATTTTCTAAAATAGCCTAACATTGAGGATATTTTCAGTGTTTCAGAAAATTGAATTTCCTGTCTTTGCCCTAGGGAATTGCCAGGAAAGACTCTAATACTGTGCCTTTTCAAATGAACCGATAAAAGTGAGAATCTTCAAAATGCATTCTTCTCAAATGCACCTTATTCTCTACAGTTCTGGTAATGTTTGCTACAAGTGAAGAAAAGGAACCCTGATGAGTCACACTTCCATGATGTAGTGTGTGTGTAGTGTGTGATTGCTTGCCCTGTTCTCCTCCCTTGCATCCCCTTGGGGGCTTACTTCACTTCCAATACCACATATATTATTTTCTTTTCTGAGAGAGAGAGAGAGAGAGAGAGAGAGAGAGAGAGACAGCGACCAAGACAGAGACATAGGCAGAGATGGAGACAGAGAGACAGACACAGAGATAGAAGACAAAGAAAGGGAAGAAAAAATAAACACAGGCAGAGAAACATAAATGCTTTGCTTCCAAAGTATGCGTTAGTAGAATGGCCAGTGGTGAAAGAGTTAAACACTATCCCAAGGAGAACAGTACAGTTTCAGAAAACAAAACTATCATTAAGGACAATGAGCAAGTGAATAGAGGTCACAGTTAAGTTCATGTTTTGACTCAGCTTAGTATGAAGAATTGGTTAAAAGAGCGTACTCATATTTATCGATTTGAAAGTAAACCATCCGTTCATTTCAAACATTCTAATTTTGTTTCCATTCTTCCACTCCCGGTTTTCAGCCTCTCTGAAGCACAGACTATAGACCAAGCCAAATCCTACAGGCTTGAGATCCCTGTTTGGATACCGTTTCAGCTCTGGAGAGCAGGGCGTGGCTTTGTGGATGCCGCTGGCCTGCCTCATCTTTCCCCTTTCTCGCCTCCATCTCTTTCTTCTTGCCTCTGTTAACTTCTCACAACCCAGTAATAATCACAACAAGTACATTTTCTTAAGTTGTTTTTCCTTTGAATTTAATTCAAAGAGGAGCCTCACCGTTCATCATTTCATCATCTGAAAAGTAAACTCCAAATTGTCTTAATCAAAACCCAAAACTAGCTCTGAACAAAATGAATTGATTTTGGAATTTCTAGGAATCACTTCAGATTAAAAAAAACACACATGCACTTTAGAGGCTCAGTGGGGCTGAGCAGCATGGAAGATACAAAGATTTGAGAAAGAGGAAAATAAAAGGAAAATGGTTTAACAGCTGCAAGAGCATAGACTACCCAGTGTGCCTCTCTGAGATCAAAATAGAAGTCCAGCAAAATTTTCCACTTAACGGTCACCAATGTCTTCCACCAATGTATCTGACTTTCATCTTAAATTATGTCACCAATGAGTTGGCTGTATTTTCCCAAGTACAGTTATAAAAACAACCTCAAAATTCCATAACTAATGCCACTCTTTACAACTAGTCTTTGTACATTAATATTCATTTGTCTTCTTTTTCTGTTTTTTCAGCTTTCCTTCTCATCTTAATTTATGCATTCTTTGGTTCCTATGGTTTCAAGTATCACCTATAAATTTTTAATTAATAACTGTGTATCTGTGCTCTTTATTTCAGTACTTTAAAGTTACTACTCCACTGTCTTCTCATTCACATTAGTAACTTGCTTGTATTTGTTTTTCTGTAGGTACTTTGCCTTTTCTCCTTGGCTATGTTTAAGTTGTTTCCTTTATCATCACTACTAAACAATTTGACTGCGATAGACCTAGGTATAATATTTGTCATGTTCTTTGTGTTTGGAGTTTGTTTAGATTTTGGGGTCTAATGTGAAAAGTTTTATTACTTTTTAAAATATTTGTTGGTTCCACGTCCTTTAGAGGTAAATTAGGTCTCTTAAAGTTATGCTACAGCTCACTGGTAGTTTTTATTATTTTTAATTCTTCCTCCACTTTTCTTTCTTCTTGTGTAATTTCTATTGCCATTACTTCAAGTTTACTGAACTTTTCTTCTATAAGGTCTAATGCATCATTAATTCTACCCAGCATATATTTTTAAAAATCTGTATTGTATTTTTATTTTGATATAAGCTTGTTTTGAGTCCTTTCCAATCTTCCTGTTGCTCTCTGAATATGTAGAATGCAGTCAAATAACTTTTCATGTTTAGTGCATTAGATGATTTCCCCACATCTGGGCACTCAACCATACTTTGCTAAATCTGCACTTGGTAATCTATACAATTGAGTTATATACTTCAAACTTCATACAGATCCCTGCATAGAGATCTATATAAAGATCTGTTCTGTGCAGCAATATTTTCTCCCATGCTCTGTCTTACAAATTTTATTTCTGTGGCCTCCTAGGCCTCTCTGCTCCACCTCCTGACCTGAATCTGCCAGGTTCACTCTGGGTTTCCTATCCTGTGTCACAGCATATGAGTATTTTGATGTGTTTAAAAGGAAGTAATCCAGGGAACACATCTCTCAAGGAAGTAAGCCAGTGCAAAATATCTCATTTCATTGATTTTTCACTCCAGTATTATTGTTCCTGATTGCCTAGTGTCAAGTGTCTTGGAAATAGTTGCTTCACATTATCTTTCCAATTTGTCTGTACTTTCAGATGAAAAGATAGAAGACGAATATAGCCCCTGATTGTGACTAGAAGCAGAATTTCTCGATCTTCATTTTTGGCCTTTTTTCTGTACTTCACTACCCCCTCCATGTTCAAACCTGAATGTCTAACAAACATTCCAAATGTATTGTCACAGAACTGATTCTTTGTTCCATGCAAAAACTGCTTTTAAATTCGCCCCTGTTCTCTAGTAATTCAAGCCAGAAATTTGAGATTATTCTCTTTCGTCTCTCTTATAGCCAGCAGTTTATCCATCACCAGCTCACATTAACTCCACCTTCTCACACACTGCTGGTCCAACTTCCTTTGACTCTAATACCTCTTCACTCCAAGACCACATCACACGACTGTAACAGCCCAGTGTTAGTCAGGGATCTGGCAGGAATAAAAGACTGCACACAGAAAGCAAAGAATTAAGACAGAATTTTAAAAGATTATTTTAAAATGTGAAGACAGACTAGAAAAATGCAACCAAGAAAAGTTCTGTGACCCAGATCCACTAATAATGGGAAGTGATTTCTATCTGAAGACCTGAAGAGACAAAGGAAGGCAACAAGAACCAAACTTTAGAGGAATTGGGTTAGCTGTGGCCTTGGGTAGAAAGCTGTACACTTAGCTCATTTTCTTCTCAGTCTGTGCTGGGTGCTTGATGGGCTGAGCCAGTGGGAAGCCTTAGTTGGAGAAACTTTTTTACTGGGGACTGAACTCAGGGCCTTGTATATGCTAGGCAAGTGCCCTACCACTGAGCTACATCCCCAGCCTGGGACTCCCTTGATAAAGCACAACAAAACAGACCCTAGAGGCGCAGTGTAGACCCAGGTTGGGAATGTGGTTGGAAAAGCAAACAGAAGATACTGAGTGTAGCCCCCAAATGGTCTCCTCACTCTACGCATTCTACAGGCTGTTCACAGCAGCCAAAGGACTCTTTAAAATTATACATCTATTGATGTCATCAGAGGCTTAAAATGCTGAGACGGCTTTTCTTGAGTCTGAGCATAAACTTTAAGCCCTTACTACAATCTAAAGCTTTTCCATGAGCTCATCCTTGGCTGCTTTTCCAGTGCAGCCTCTAATTACTCTTCCCACCTCTCATTTTCTTCACATGCAATGGCCTTCCTGCCGCCGCTCAAGTCTCCAAATCCCTTCCTGCTTTGCACTTGCTCTTCTCTCACTGAGAGCGCTTTCTCATTGCCCCAGTCTGTTTGGGTCTTTGAGAGGTCTCAGGTGGACTCAGCTAAAGCAGCAGCCTCTCTTATTCTGTTCCCCGCCTCGCTCCATCCCTCCTTTCCTCTAGGAGAGTGCAGCTCTGTGAAGGAAAGAACTTTGTCTGCCCCGTGGCTGTTCCGTTCTCTGTAGTTAGAACACAGATGGCCGCATTATGTGATCAATAAACACAAATGGCATCAGTAAAGGTATACGGGATAATTCTCTCCCTTGGCCTCACTCAGAGAAATTTCCTTAGCATCCTTCCCAGTTGTTGTATCTTGTGTAGTGCTGTACTTTCTCCATTTCATCTCCCTGAACATTCACATGCAGAATACTTGTTTACACAGATGACTCCTACAGAATTGACTCTAGAGTCTAAGTGGCTCAAACAACAAAGTCTTATCTTTCATGGTTGGAGAAGCTAACACTGTGAGATCTGAGTGCCTCTGAAGGGTTATCAGGAAGAAGTTGTTCAGGCCTCTGCCTTGAATTTTGGTGGGTTGCTAGGAATCTCTGGAGTTGCTTGACTGCCTTTGTCTTTATGTGGCGTTCTCCTTAAGTGCATGTCTCTAGGTTCCTCTTTCTTGCAAGGATACAACAAAGAGAATCCAATGTTTTATTAATAGGATTCGGTGCCTACTCTAATCCTCTGTGACTTTACTTGGATTTACCTGCTCACACCTGCAATGACTTTATTTCCTAATTGGGTCTCATTCTGACATATAGTAAGTTAGAATATCAGCATGTGAATCTGGGGAAACACAATTCCACCTAAAACAGACAGGGAACTCGTCATAGAAATCAAACAGATAACAATATGCAAAAATAAATAAGTACAATGGTATTTTAAATAGTTTCATAATTTAATTGTAAATAATTTCATAGCTTATTTTGAAATAATACCACATTTTGTGAAACATTGCAGTAACAGTACAAAAAAGCGCTTTAGCAACACTTCAATCAGCCTCTTTAGTTAAAACTCTTTCGCATTCCCCTTTTTTACCACCTTCCATTCTTCTTTTTCTTTTTCCTTCCTCCCTCTTTTCTATCTCCTCCCTTATTATTTTTGCTGAGCTGTGACAGGGCAAGTTGTAGTAATAATACTTTACTGACTCAGCATTATATACATCTACAAAACAAAGTGCACAGACTGGCCAGACACCAAAATAGCCACATTGCAACTGTCCAAATCAGTAAATTAATGTTGATGGAACTATAACATTTAGTCAACAATATCCACTAAGTTTCTTTTCATATGCCTCAGTCATATCTCTTTTCCCTTTCTGTTCCAGAGTTCAGTTCATCTTCTCTGGTCATGTGTCTTTGTTTTCTTACAGGCATTTACTCATCGTTTCTTGTCTTGCAAGACCTTGACAGTTTCACCCCTTGGGCTGCCCTTCAACCCGGGTGCTCTTGGTTTTCCCTTGTGTCTTGTCTCATGCTGTGTATGACTGAAGACATGCTTCCAAAGACCTCTTAGGGAATCCAGATTTGGAGGCTGGTGATAGTCTTCTGTCTCACTGCTTGTGAGGTTAACCTTGATTATTGGTCCAAGCCAATGTCTTATCAGATTTCTCCACCTTAACATCCCACATTTTCCTTTGGGTCTTTAAGGTCTTTTGGAGGGAGTCTTTGAAACTATGCTGATACTCAGCTCTTCAGCAAACTCCCACCTCTCAGCACCTGTTACTGATGACCACCTGAATCAGCCACTACTGTTACGGTGCCAAAGCACAATTTTTTATGGCCATCATTTGTGTGCTTATTTATTGACATAAATAATTTAAGGAAATCCTTATATCTTATCCCTCCACTAAAAAAAGTACCAGAATGTATTTTCAGATTCCTATTTTATTAAAAAAACTGTACTCTCTTTCTGTCATTACTTATTTTGATACTTAAATTGTCCTGATATCCTTAGCAGCTGGATCCGGGTAGGCCCCTGTGTCCTTCTGATATGATCTTATCAGTCTCCAGGCTTCCTCTTTGGCACAGAAGGTGTTGTAGGCTTGTGCTACATTGTCATGCTTAGGACAAGGAAATCAGTTCCAGAATCTGCCATTTATCTAAGGGTCCCTGGTTTCTCAGAGGAGGTTTTTCTAAAACTAAGATCTAAGCACTAACTGTTCTCATTGCTGCAGTGATTGCTCAGAGACCTCCTGGGGACAGAATTAGAAAATAAAGATTTAGGTATAAATCTAAATACACTCCCACATGCACATCTATGTCTATTTGTATCTTTCCTATATTTGTAAACACCTGCTCCAACAGCGAAGAGCATGGCCCTCCTTGTCCTCCACAAAATCTCATCTCTTCAGTACTCATGCATGTGACCAGCTGGCGCCTCCTCTGCCTTGACCCTGGTGTCCCCCATGTGCTCCTGGACTCACACCATATCCAGGGTTGCTGTCACCTCAGTTTTGGCCATGTCCTCTTCTTACAGGGGAGGAAAAGGAAGAGAAAGATAAAGAGGAAACACAACCAATAACATTGGATTTCTGGGAATACCTAATACCTATTTCGTTCAAGTGCATTTTCTGGCCTTCCACTGCCTTCTCTGTGTTTCACATTCAGTCTTTGTTTAGATGATGAGTGAACCAGGGTCCTGACCAGGGAGGATGTACTGAAGTGTGAAGCCTTGAAGGGCACAGATGTAGAATGAAAAAAACCATCCTTGTCCTCAGTGTATACATAACTGAAAGGGAAAATAATGCACATACGTGTACCTCTTTTGAAAAACAAGTTAGACTTGTTATACCAAGAAAGTGGCCTTATTAATTTCTCCTTCTCTCTATTCAACTGTGTTAAGGACCTTATTGTGAATGTTTCCAGGATCTGAGAAAGTCTCTCACCACAACCCCCTTATTCCAACACCGTAAGTTAAACCATGCTGACCATTTGCATTATCAGCTACAACCCTGAGGTATTTTTGTTAGCACCTTGCCATTACTGTAACAAATACCTAAGATGATCAGTTTATAAAGAGAAAAGGTTTATATGGCTCTTGGTTTTAAGGGTCCCAGTCCATGATCCATTGATTCATTCCTTTGGGCCTATAGTGACACATCATGACAAGGAACACAGGGCAGAGCAAAACCACTCAGCTCATACCTAGGAAGTAAAAGAGAAGGAAAAGGGTGAGGTCCTACTGTGCCCCTCAAGGACCCGGTTCCAATGGCCGGAATACCTCATGCTGTGCCCTAGGTCCTAAGGGCTCCACCACTTTGCAGTGGCCCCAGCCTGGGGAGCAAACGCCACGCAGGCCTCTGGGAGACATTCCAAATCCAAGCTGCAGCAACCTCACTGACTGTTTTGGATCCATTCCATTTTGAGGGCCTCTTGGCTCTCCAGACATACCTTGTGAGATTCCTTTATAAAATGAATCAGAGATTAGAGGGACAGAGGGCTTTCACAAGGAAATATGGTGCGAGAAAAACATATGCCACTGCCCTGCTCTCTGTACAAGTGACTGACTCATTCTTGACTTCTAAAATCCTCAGCCAGGAAGGAGTCAGCCTCCATGTGATGGCCCTGGATGGCTGACTGCATGCTAGTTATGGTATCCTTGAACTCCATGGGCCTGTGTCTACCTGTCATCGTGGAACTCTGAGGCCCCTCTGGCTTATGTTCAGACACAGACAAAGCAATCTCTCAGCTCAGGCACACTAAGTGATAATACTGACAAGTCCCCTCTCTCTTGTTCTGTATGATGGCTTCTTAGTATGTCCATTCACTGGGATGCATACTGGTTATGTCTGCAGTCTCCAGTATGTGGGATATAATTCAATAAGGAATGATTATTACCATTGTTTTCAGAAGATGAGTAATTTCAATTTTGAATAGGTACAGATGTTCCTTCTACATTTTTATTATAGCTGTATAACTAAGATCATCTCATTAATTTCAACATGCAAATTTGGATGGCGTTTCCAAATCCTCCTCTCATAGCTCCTGGTATAGCTAGCTCTATGTTCAAGAGTCTTTGGATTTCAAGGGACAGAAGTCAAATTTCAAGAAGCACAAAATGGAACACATTGATGCATAAGAAACAGTTACTGGAGAGGAAGTAAGGCCAGCTTTAGGGGCTAGAGCATTTCAGGGCGTTCAGTGGAAGTTTCTTTAATTTTCTTTTCTCCCTTTATATGTCAACTCCATTCTTGCAGACCAGCCAGTTCATGAGACTCTCAGCATGAACTTCTTCACCGTTCCATTTCCCTGATGCATCTCCTTTGCAATTTGAAAAATACTTATAAAAGTTTCTGATCAATTTCAGTCCCATGCTAACCACTTCTGAGGAGGGGAAGATAAGAAGAGAGAGGACAGTGATATTTATGGTTGGCATACATGGAAAGAGCAGAAGTTGGTAAGAAGGTAGATTGCATTGTCCAAAGTAAATGAAAGGAACCCTGGAAAAGAGAAAGAGCAATGTCCTAGAGTTTACTGATGCTACTACCTTTGAGAGGCCTCAGGATGTATATTTTGTTTGTTTGAAATTGCTTGTAAAGTGATATATGTGCACACATGATTATAGCAGTACAATTTGTCATAGCTAAATCTAACAACCCAAATGCCCACCCACTGAGGAATGGATAAAAAAGATGTGGCATTTTTGTGTAATGGAGTACTACTCAGCTATAAAAAAGACAAACTCAAGGCTTTTAAAGGTAAATGGATGCAACTAGAGACTTCATTTATAAGTGAAATAAGTCAGATTCACATGTATAATCATTGTACTGTCTCCCTAGTTTAAGAAACTGAAAGAGTAAATAAGATCCAAAATGTACAATAGATACTTTGATTTTTTCTTTTTTAAAAATTATTTTAAAAGTAAAAGAAGAAAAACATATTAACAGACACAAAGTAGCATAAGAATAGTACAATCAAAACTGAGTTACAGACAAGGTGACAGGGAATCAACAATGGTTCTTGCATTACATATTGATAACTTCGAAGTATATACTCAGGAAAACAGATATAGACATGCAAAATTGATCAAACAATTAATCATCAACTATTCCTTACAATAAAGTGACCTAAGTCAGTAGTACAACTATGTTAGATATGCTGCATATACATACATACTTACTTACATATTTTTTAAATATAATTTTTCTTTTTCTAAAAGTGTGAAAGAAAAAGAACTACATAAACAGCAACAGAAAAAAAACATGGAAAGCATTAACAAAGAGATACAAAGTAGCACAATAACAGTATAATCACAATTGAATTATAGACAAAGCAACGGAAAACGAACAATAGCTGTTGCATTGCATATTGATATCTTCAAAGTGTATGCTCAGGAGAACACATATAGACATACAAGATTGATCAAACAACCAGTCATCAACTATTCCTTACCATTAAGTGACATAAGACAATAGTAGAACCCTGTTAGCCATCCTGCACATATGTATATAAATACATACATATATACATTTTTGCCTTTTTCTTTTCTCTGTTCCCTCGCCCCATCTGTTCTTTACTTTTGAACAGATTTCCTTCATGTCTCTTAGTTTATATTCCCACCCTCAGGTTCTTACACCAGTGACACAATACATTGCCTGCTCATGTACCATTGATTTATTTCACTTATGAGTATGGTGTCCAATTGTGACCATTTGCCTACAAAGGCCCCAAATCTGTCCCTCTTTATAGCTGAATAATATTCCATTATATAAAAATGCCACAGTTTTTTAATCCAGTCTTCTGTGGATGGACACTTGGGTTGCTTCCACAATTTAGTTATTACAAATTGCGCTGCTATAAACGTGGATGCACATATATCCGAGTGATATGATGTTTTCAGATCTTCTGGGAAAATACCCAGAAGGGGAATAGCTGGTTTGAATGGAACATCTAGACCTAGTTTGCTGAGAAATCTCCAAACGGCTCTCCACAGTGGTTGCACCAGTCTGCATTCCCACCAACAGTGCAATCGAGTCCCTATTTATCCACAGCTTCGCCAGCATTAGTTATTGGATGAATTTTTCATACTGGCCAGTCTTACTGGGGTGAGATGAAATCTCAATGTTGTTTTCATTTGCATTTCTTAAATGACTAAAGATGTAGAACATTTTCTCATATATTTATTTGCCATTTGTATTTCTTTATCTTAGCAGTGTGTATTCATCTCAGATGCCCATTTCTGAACTGGGTCATTGAATTTGGATAGGTGCATGTTTTTTAATTCTTTGTATGTTCTAGATAGAAGACCTTTGTCTGAGGGACAGCCGGCTAGGATTTTTTCCCAATTGGTGGGTTTTCTTTTTACTTTGCTGGTGATTTCTTTAGATGTACAAAAACTTTTCAGTAGGATGAGGTCCCAATTATTGATTCTTTGAAGTGTTTCCCCTGCAGTTTCATTTTTGTTCATGAACTCTCTGCCTACTCCTATGTCTTCAAGATTTTTACCTACTTTCTCTTCCAATAGGTTTAGAGTTTCTGTTTTAATGTTCAGATCTGTGATCTATTTTGACCTGAGTTTGGTGCATGGTGATAGACTGGGGTCTATTTTCAGTTTTCGGCAAGAGGCAAGCCAGTTTTTCAAGCACCATTTATTAAACAAGCCATCTTTTTTCCAGTGAGTTTGGTTGACCCCTTTGTCAAATATTAGGTAGCTGAGTGGGTTTTTCGTTGTGGTTGCATCTTCCAGTCTGTTCCATTGATCCTCAGGTCTGTTTTTTAGCCAGTACCAGGTTGATTTTATTACAGTAGCTTTGTAGTATAATTTCAGGTCAGGGACTGTGATTCCACCTGAGTTGTCCTTGTTGCCTAGGATTGCTTTTGCTATTCTGGGTCACTTCTGCTTCCAGATTAATTTGAGGCATATTTTCTCTAGATCTGTGAGGTATGCTAATGGTAGTTTAATGGGAATTGCATTGAATCTGTACAGCAGTTTTGGTAGTATGGCCATTTTCACAATGTTAGTTCTTCCTAACCATGAGCAGGGTATGTTTTTCCATTTATTGAAATCCTCTTCGATCTCCTTTTTCAGAGTACTGTAGTTTTCACTGAATAAATCTTTCACATTCTTTCTCAGATTGATTCTTAAGTATTTCAATTTCTTGGTTGCTATTGTAAAAGGTCTGGTTTCCTCAATTTCTCTCTCAGTCTGTTTGTTGTTCGTGTATAGGAATGCTATTGATTTTTGGGTGTTGACTTTGTATCCAGCTACGCTGCTGAATTTGTCAATTAATTCGAGGAGTTTTCTTGTGGAGTTTTTGGGGTCCTCCATGTATAGTATCATGTCATCTGAAAATAGTGATAGTTTAACTTCTTCCTTTCCTATCCTTATTCCTTTTATTTCTCTCTCTTTTCTGATTACTCTGGCTAGTGCTTCCAGAAGTATGTTGAAGAGGAGTGGTGACAATGGACATCCTTGTCTTGTTCCTGACTTTAAAGTGAAAGTTTTCAGTTTTTGTCCATTTAGTATGATGTTGGCTGTTGGTTTGTTGTAGATGGCTTTGATCAGATTGAGGTAAAGGCCATCTATTCCTATTTATTCTAGGGTTTTTAATATGAATGCATGTTGGACTTTATCGAAAGACTTTTCTGCATCTATTGAGATGATCATGTGGTTTTTGTCTTTGGCTGTATTGATATTATGTATTACATTAATTGATTTGTGAATATTGAACCATCCCTGCATTCCTGGAATAAATCCTACCTGGTCATGGTGTATAATTTTCCTTATGATTCGCTGTAATCTATTTGCTAGTATTTTGTTGAGTATCTTTGCATCTACGTTCATTAGAAAGATTGGCCTATAGTTCTCTTTCTTGGTTGGGTCCTTCTCTGGTTTTTGTATTAGTATAATATTTGCCTCCAGAAAAGTGTTAGGGAGAGTTGCTTCCTTTTCGATTTCATTGAAGAGTTTGAGGAGTGTTGGCATTAAACCTTCTCTGAATGTTTTATAGAATTCTGCTGTGAATCCATCAGGGCCTGGGCTTTTCTCTGTTGGTAAGTTTTTAATGACATTTTCAATCTCATTAATTGATATTGGGTTGTTCAGGATTTTTCAGTCTTCCTGATTCAATTTTGGTAATTTGTACCTTTCTAGGAATCTACATTTCTTCTGAATTTTCTATCCTATGGGAGTAAAGATTTTCAAAGTAGGTATTAATGATCTTTTGGATTTCTGTGGGATCTGTAGTGACTTCATCCTTTTCATTCCTTATTGCATGAATTCGAGTTCTTTCCCTTCTTTTTTGGATAAGGTTGGCTAGGGGTTTATCAATTTTATTTATTCTTTCAAAAAACCAACTCTTTGATTCACTTATTTTTTGTAGAGTTTTCTTCATCTCAATTCCATTAATTTCTGCCCTGAGTTTTATAATCTCCTCCCTTCTTTGGGCTTTTGGTTTGGCTTGTTGCTCTTTTTCTAAGAATTTGAAGTGTAGCATTAGGCTATTTATTTGCTCTCTTTCTGTTTTCTTTGTATATGGGTTCATTGCTATAAACTTCCCTCTGAGGACTGGTTTCATTGCAGCCCACAGATTCTGTTAGATTGTACTTGCATTTTCATTTATTTGTCGGTATTTTACAATTTCTTCTTTAACTTCTTGTGTGACCCATTGGTTATTCAGTAGGTTGTTGTCTAATTTGCAAGTGTTTATGTGGTTTTTGGAGTTCTCTTTGTCATTAATTTCCAATTTCATTGCACTGTGGTCAGATAATATGCATGGGATAATTTCAATTCTTTTGGTTTTAGGTAGATATGCTCTTTGGGCTAGAATGTGGTCAATTTTAGGGAAAGACCCATGTGCAGCTGAGAAAAATGTGTATTCTGATGTTGTGGGGTGGAACACTGTATACATCTACTAAGTCCATTTGTTCACACTTTTGGTTTAGGTCTGTTATTTCTTTGCTGAGTTTCTGTCCAGTTGACCCATCTCTTTGCGTCAGAGAGGTGTTTCGGTCCCCTAATACAATAGTGTTATTAGTTATTTGATTTTTCACATCTGTTAAGATTTGACTTGTAAAGTTTGTTGCTCCATTGTTTGGTGCATAAATGTTTAGGATTGTTATCTCTTCCTCTTGCAGCTTTCCCCTAGCTAGGATGTAATGGCCTTCTTTATCTCTTTTGATTGTTTTTGGTTTGAAGTTTACATTGTCTGCAAACATAATAGCTACTCCTGCTTTTTTCTGGGGACCTGTTGCATGGAGAATTGTTTTCCATCCTTTAACTTTCAGCCTGTGGATTTCCTTTTGAGTAAAATCTGTTTCCTGTATACAGCACATCGTTGGATTGTGTTCCTTAATCCACTCTGCCAATCTTTTCCTTTTGACTGGTGAGTTGAGGACATTTACAGTAATGGTTATATGTTGGCTTATTCTAGTCATGTTATTTACTTGTTGTTGTTTTCCTTCTTTTGCTGTCTGTTTACTTGTTCTGTTTCAGGGTTTCTTTATACAATAGATATTTTGAAAGGGAAAGAAATTGCACAAATGGAAAGAACTGGGGGAGGGGAAATGAGAAAAGAAGGGAAAAAATGTATGTGTAGATAACCATAGGATAGCTAAGATAATTTTACTACTAATTATATTAGTTCATTGAAAGGAGCAATTGGTGCTTGTATTGTTTGATCAATTTTTCATGCTTTTATCTGGTAATCAGAGTAACTACATTGAAGATAACAATATGCAATGTAATAACCATTGTTAATTTGCTATCATCTTGTTTTGAAATTCTTTTTAAAAATTCTCTTTAGAATTAAAATTTAAAAATAAGTAAATTTTTAAAAATAAATTGGCTGTAAGGAATGAGCTCTTTTGTTTTTGGTTCTAGTAATTTAACCAATGGCCTTGTACATGCTAGGCAAATAGCATCTTTGAGCTACACTTCCAGTCCCTGAAAGTGAGCATTCTTAATGCTGAAGCATCTTGGGAGCCGAGCATAACACGCTCATCAAGCTCTTGATGAGCTCATGATGGTGGTGGTGAGGACAATAGAATGGGAACTATATTCAGCAGGGTGTTTCTCTTTCACATTTTTTTCAACTGAAAAAATATATAGGGAACTTATGAAAGGAGTATAAATATGCATTCTTCCCCGAGTTTCTGAGGAAAATTTTTTTACCATTTCTAAATGGAAAATATTTACATTTTATATTTACATAGTTAAAGATTAACTGACTCCCCCCTGGAGTCATGTGATGATGTCCCTTTCCAGTTTCCCTTGTACTGTAGTTCTTTTTCAGGTTCGATGTTTTATTGAATACCTATGATATGTGAGATGCTTATGATATGTCATTTTTAATCCTTCGAAGAGCTTTGCAAGTTACATATCCTCATCTACACCCTATAGGTGACTATCTGTGTCTGTCTGTCTGTCTGTCTATTGCTTTATAACAAGTCACCATAAATATTAAAGAGACAATCAATGTTGGCCTAGTATAGAAAGGGAAATTTCAAGATATATTTTGCAGGTAGTATAAGAAGGACTCTTTAGGGATTAGATGTGGTAGTTAAGGAAGAGGGAAAGATAAAATATAATCCCTTAGTTTGATTTTAACAACTAGACACGCTTTACTAAAACGAGGAGGAATGAGGCAGAAATAGGCTGTGTGGAAAGAATGAGATTTTGGCCATCCTAAGTTCTACGCACCTTTTGAGAGAGCAAAATGCAGACCTTAGGGATAAAATGGGCCTGCAATTGTGGAGCCCGTGATCAGACTTAGTCTATAGAACACCTGAGACACAATAATGCTGTTAGAAGCAGCCGAGGCTTGGACCCTAAATCTCAGTGCAATTTGATGGTGAAGTAGCCTGGACATACAAAGAACGTGAGGGGAAAGGTGATCCAGTATCTAGTGCAGAATCAGCTCCATTTCTTCTCTTAGTCTATTAAAACTATTATTAATAGTTCTTCTTCATAATCATCATCACCATCAATGTTCTTGTGAACATTGGGGATGTGCAGCAGTAATAAACCTCTCAGGTGGCGGCAAAGACACAGAATGCTTCCAGGAGGAGAAGCGCTCACTCCAAAGAGCTGTCCATAGCTCCGAGAGCTTCAGAAAGCATCAGGGCACAGTTGGCACTGAATGCATTGATGGAAACTATTACCAAGAGAGAATAAATCTAGAGTATGTGGCATGGGAGAAGGAGTTTAACATAGAGAAGGAAAGAAAAACTACCTTTCTTCCAAACTGCGTGCTGTTAATCTTGGAGCTCCTTTCTTTCTTTACATAGTGAAAGTTTCAACCACTAATGGAGTTTCTGGACATCTCTACATAGTCTCTAAGGTCTCTGTGGGCCATCTTCCAATCACTCTTCTTTGCTTTTGTTTGTTTATTTGTTTTTGTACCAGGGATCTAACTCAAGACCTTGTACTTGCCAGGCAGGCGCTGTGCTGCTGAGCTACATCCCCAGCCCTCCAATCACTATTCTTAACTGAAGCATTCACCTATGTTCCATAAAATATTTCAGTTTCTGTCCATGCTGATTCTAGCTGTGTGTTTCTCTAGTTCACTGTCCACGTCTGAATTTCACCTAGCTGTCATGTCTGTGTGCCCTTTCTTAACACCTGTAACTCCCACTATCTTAAAAGTGAAGACTGCTAAGAATGCACTTGTGACTTGGTTACTTTTAAATTTTAGTCAAATATAGCTATATTTTATCAGGTACTAGTTACTGAGTTAAGGTTTTCTTAAAGTAGAGAATACTACAAATGAACAAAATTACATGAAACTACAAATCTAATTCCAAGTTTACCCTTTGCATTTATTTAAAATGAAGGGGAGGTGGGTTAATGAGCACTATCGCTGCTGATTACTTGTTTCAATGTACTGACTTTTATTATCTTTTAAAATTAAGTTTCTTGGTACATTTTTAGTATATGTAATGAGGACGTTCATCATAGGTAATTTGTACCTCCATTATGTATCTTGATTTTTCACTTTTTCCCATTCCACTCCTCTCCCATCAACCGCTCTTCCCCTCCTTATTTATAAATACTTTGCTTCCATTTTTCCCTTCTTTCCTCATTTTTTATTTTCCCTTCTTTTTATTCCTTTCCCTCTCCTCCCTCCCTAGGTCCCCTCCCCATTTGAGCATTTTTATGTAATTTACTGCTCAGCCATAAAGATGAATAAGCTTGTTACCTTTCTAGCTAAATGGATGCACCTTGAGACCATATTCTTATGTGAAATAAATCAGACACACGTGTAAATACTGAATTGCTTTCCTGGTGTGATAAATGAAGTATTTTCATAAGCACATTCAGTGACAGGTGTCACGTGCTCATCTCACTAAGAACCCAAAAAGCAAAACTCCAACACCCACGGCAAGTGTGCCACAACCACTAACGGAATCTGTTTCTCTTCTTTTTTATTTTATTTTATTTATTTATTTATTTTTTTGCGGTACTGGGGATCAAACTCAGGACTCTGTGCTTGCTAGGCAAGCGCTTATTCCACTGAGCTATATCCCCAGCCCTTGTTTCTTTTCACTGTCTTACCTCTTACTCTCTCATCCTCATAGTGTTGTGACTGTGTCCTCCCACTATCTGTTGACATTTTGCATCCTTCTTTGTTTCTGGCCACAGCACTAACTAGATTCAATCTTGAGTTGGTCCAGCTCTGGCCAAAGAACTCACACTCAAACGCTTTCCTTCTATCAAACTTTACTTTTTAAGTAGCTCTAGTTGTCTAGTTCACTGGCAAAACTATCCAAAAAGCCGCTATCCAGCAGAGGCATATTTTCATACTGATAATTCTGATGAGACTGAGCGGGCTCAGGGTGGTATGGCCCTAGACGGTGATTCTTTCCTTCAGAGCTTGGTGTGCCATTACCTTCTCTGAGAGATGATTTTTGTGACAGCTCTAAAAAATGCAAGAGTTAGGCCATCTTCATGATTCAGATTTTTAAAATTTCAAGCTGGCTGTGTGCTTTGATTTACTTCTTCAATCTGGACTCACACTCTGTTCTCAACAGATATCCTGAACATTCTTTCAAATTCACCAACAGCTTTTCCATTGAGTGGATCTTTATATAGCTTTGTATGGAACCAGAGCTGTCACTGTTTCTCTTCAATACCTGCTTTGCAAACATTTTTCCAAAGATTACCTGGTGGATATCATCGGGGTGGTTAACTGATGAGGGACAGTAAGGGCAGCAGATTGTCCCACACCCATGCTGCCCTCTGTAATCAAAGCTGGAAGAGCAAACACAAGGGCTGCCTGTTTCCCCACTTGAGAGCAACCTTTTCCAGACAGGCTGTAAACAGCTTGGGTGGTATTGGCATGACACTGTCTGACTTTTCTGCCTACTCTTTTTAGACTTGCAGCTTGTTACTTTGCTCATGTGTCTATGTTATGAGAGGCCATGGAAGATGGCTTTTATGCAACTTTTACTTTGTCGATTCTCATAAAATTTAGGTAAAATTTGCATACAGAGAAAGAGACATATTACACACACACTTCAGTGAGATCTGACAAATTAAACACATGTGAGAAGATATAACACAGTTTTATCACACCAGATAATTTCAAGTACCTGCATCCCCCACCTCATAAGCAATTACTGATTTGATTCTATCTCTGAGTTCTTGAACTTTACATAAATCTAGTCAAATGTTATGTGTTCTTTTTCCATATGGATTCTTTTAATCATGATGGTTTTGAGGTTTATCAATGTTATTGGGTATCCCAGTAGATTCTTCTTTTATTTTTCTGCATGAATATAGCACAATTTGTTTATGCTTTTCCCTATTGATGGAACTTGTAGGTTGTTTCCAGTAAAAACTCCTTTAGACTTTTGTTTTAAATTGCTTGGGTAAATACTTAAGACTTTAATTGTTGAGTGTGCTCTTAACTTTATTAGCAATTGCTAAAGAATTTTCTAAAGAAATTTTATCATTTAATATTTCTACCAGCAATACATGCTAAGCTGTTTCACTTTCTTCTCATAACACTTGATGACTTGTTTCTTTAATTTTACTCGTACACAGGACGTGATTCTAGCATGCATGAGCTTTGTTTTCATTTCCCTAATGATGCTAGCAATTATTCTGTGTACTTTGTTTAACCTTTGTGTTTCTTCTCTCACAAAGTCTCTTTAGTACTTTTGCCCAGTTTTGTATTTTTTGTCTTTATTTGTCACTTCTATGTGTAAAAATATTTTGTATATTTAGAATATAGTACTTTATCATTATATATATATGTATATGTATGTATGTATTTGCAATTGGAGCTTTGCCTGTGCACTTTCTTAATAGGGGCCTTTGATTAACTGAAGTTTTATATTTTAATGACATTTAATTTATCATTTTTATGTTTATTCTTCATATTGCACAACATATATTTGCCAACTGCATTGTCTTGTTTTTGTTTTTGTTTTTGTTTTTGCAGTACCAGAGATCGAACTCAGGACGTTGCACTTGCCAGGCAAGCACTTATTCAACTGAGCTATATCCCCAGCCCTTGCCAACTGCATTGTAAGATATTTATTTACCTGTATCTTCTCTGAAGGTTTATAGATTTAGACCTTATATTTAGATTAACATATCAAAACTAGCAACTCCAAAAATTTTAATTCCAAATGTACACAATAAAAGAGAACAGAACTTTTCCTTAAATTAAGTTTTGGTTATGATGAAAGTTAGAATTTGTGCTTCTTTATTTGCTATAGTCTTTATTCACTTTTAGTACTACTTACTCAATTTACTAAAAGAACTGTCTATCTTCATTGTCTATTTTTGATCTTTCAGTCAAAATGTGACAATATTATACTGCCTTGAATAGCACAGCTTAGAGTAAGTCTTGAATCAGGCAGTTAAATTCTTCAAATTTCCTCTCTCCCACATTCCACAGTTGTCAATTTGATTCAGTTAAAAACAATACTTCTTAAATTTTTATTGGAGATTTTTAAATTTAAAAATGGGTGTTGAACTTTGGGAAATATTTTTTGGTACCTTTGAAAATGTTTATATTTCTTCCCTCTATTCTGTAAGAAGGGTAAATCACACTGTTTTTCCCATGTGGAACCAGACTTGAGGTTTTCAAATTAAGTTCGCTTAGTCATCATGTATAATTACAGATCATTCTTTTCTATCATAGATATTTAAAGCTATACATTTCATCTTAAGCACTCCTTGAGGTTCATCTCACAATTTGATGTTGTATTTTCTTTATCCTTCCACTCAAAACATCTAATTTCCATTATGCTCTATTTTAAATTCTTGCCAGGCACCTGCCTGACAAG
Source organism: Dinomys branickii (assembly GCA_004027595.1). Lineage (NCBI taxonomy): Eukaryota > Metazoa > Chordata > Mammalia > Rodentia > Dinomyidae > Dinomys > Dinomys branickii. The sequence continues at coordinate 34,942 of PVLD010007587.1, forward strand.
CTCAACATTCTGAGTTCAATCCCCGGTACTGAAAAAAAAATAAAACTAACGTTTTAGAAGTGTGTGATTAATTTCCCAATAGATGGGGCTTTTGAAAAATATTAATAGTAGTGATGTATATTTTAATTCTATTCATCTTTTTGTGGTACCAGTTATCCAATTCACAACCTAGCACTGACCAGGCAGGCACTGTGCCGCTATATCCTCAGCCCCTTTTAATTCTATTTTTGCTGAAGAACATATTCTTCGTGATTTTTATTGAGACTACTTTTATGATCCAGCACATGGCTTATCTTGGCAAAATTTTCATGGGCTTTTAAAAATAATGTGCATATTATTGTTTATTAATAATTTGAGAATGCTAAAATCCCTTATAATGACTGCTAAGAGGAGAAGGTAAATCTGATACCCATTGTTCCATACAGGTGGAAGTTACCACACTCGTTTTAACAATTTTTGAACTGTCTCAGAATATCACCATTTTTCTCTATAATCCTTAGGATACTCAAACTATAGCTGATGGAGTTATGGGGGTCTTAAAATGAGTATATAAATAAATATGTATCTAAGGAATTATTTGGTGATTGAATAAAATTTCCATGTGCTTATCAGGTTTCTCCATCAAATATTTATTTATCCCCCTTCTATGCCTTCTTTTTGGAAAAAATCACATCTACAGCTCGCATTTAAGGAGGCTTCACCTTCCTGGAATGCTTGCCTTTGTAATTTACTGGGAATTATCCTGCATACATTTACTTTGTCTCCTATGTTCATGTATGTACTCAATCATTTACTCATATTAGTATGAAGTCATGGATATACAATACAGTTTGTCTTATATTATTTTTTGCTGCTCAAATTTCTTTAAATTTAACATGAGGAAACTAAAATTAAATGAGAGATTAAGATTTCTCACTACCCTTTTCAAAAGACAGTAAAATAATTTTTAACAATTATACTTCCAAATGTCATACTGCTCAAGAGAGTTTAAAAACTCAGCGCTGTGATGTAAATAGATTAGAGCTTCCACCAGACCTGAGCAAGAGAGACCCAGATTCGAGAAGCACAGGTTTGGCAAGCCCCAACTCTGACCCTCCTTTGTGTCAGTTCCTCAAGGGTAAGTAGACTTCAGGGATAATGGGATGTTTCTACCCAGGACTCAGGACACCTGGGCTGCTAGCTGTGCTGCAAGTTGAAGCCAAATGTAGAAATAAATGTGTATTAGATTTGCAAACCAGGGTCTCTGTTCTCAGGTACTCCAGAGGGTCTGAGTATGTTTGTCAAAGTAGAAGGATACATGTTTTATTTAACAATTGTATTAGCTTAATGGATAAGTATTTAGGTGACATCTAAGTGTCTCTATGTACCCTTGAATATGTGTGTGTGTGTGTATATCTATCTATATGTATATATAGATAGATATAGATATAGATGTATAATTTTTTTCTGGTACTGAAGTCCAGAGCCTTCATGCTAAACTACACTTCAACTCGTTTTAGTCTTTCATTTTTAGACAGGGTCTCACCATGTTCCTGTTACCCAGGCTGCGTTTGAACTTGCTGTCTTGCCAGTGATCTAAGCTTTAAATTCTGGCCCTTCTAACAGCCAACCTGTAAGCCTGAAGACCTGATTTGAATGCTTTTGAGTTTTAACTATAGGTCTTATAAAAGAAAGTAGCCAATTTAGCCTCAGTATTATTTCTATTGGTCTTCAGCTCTGCGGCTTTGAGCTTACTATCTCAAACTCTAGGTCACAGTGTTTCCATCTGTCAAGTATAAGGTTTAGATTAGACATCTGTGCGGTAGTCTGCTTTAGATCTATTATATGAGGACTTTTTTTCTATAGTAGTTGCATATATTTTCTGAGAAGTCTATTACAGTAATGGCTAAGACTGATTGTCTTAGTTCCTTTTCTCTCGTTGGTGGGACCAAATATCCAGTGCCCAAAATTACAGAGGAAAGCTTTATTTAGCTCACAGTTTGTGCAAGTTTATGTCCATAATCTGCTGGCTCCAAGGCAGAGAGGCACAGCATAAGAGTGACCGTTCACAGTGGAGGCAGACTGACAAAGCAGCAAGAGCGAAAGGGGAAAGAGCAAGCCTCTTTTTCTCCTCGCAGTGTGAGCAGGCTACCTGCCCTGCTGGGGGTGTGGCACTCACACCACCCATGTGCTCTCCTCTTGCCCAGGCTGAGGTTGTTTACAAAGGAAGGAGCCCAGGCCCCTGTTCTGTCACTTAGTTAAACTTCTCAACTTCTCAAATTGATACAATATATCAACCATCACAACGTCCTAGAGCATAAACAGCTGCCCTAGGGCATGTCCTCGACACCCTATGATGTAGAACTGCTGATTCATTTAGTTAAGCTTCTAAACTTCTCAAATTGACACAATGTATCAGTCATTACACTGATAAAAGTTACGCTGTTTTAAATTCAACTCCTTCTTGCCCCTCATACGTTGTTTGCTGGTTCAGTCACTGTATGGCTCAGCTTTATTCTAACGCAACTTAAGAGTATTCTTGACAAACATGGTTCAAGCTCCAAAATCCATTAAGTGGTAATTAGAGGCTTTGTTTTAGTACTTTGGGTAATATTAGATCATGAATCTGTTGGAGACAGTTGATACAGATGAATCAGCAACCTGCTTTCCATTTAATCATGACTCAAATCTGCTCTGGACAAGGATGACAGTAAGGAATTAATTGGAAACTGCTCCCTTGACGTGGTACACTTGGAGCCCTTTGGATAAAAAGCCTCTCTCCAAGTGAAAAGTGGAACTCTTGTTCATGTTATGTAGGAAAATCTGATTAATTGTTTCAGTCCATATCCCCGGGCACTAAGGGCAGCTCTTGGTCAGTCACATCGATTCTTCTTTGGTTTTTATTATGCTTCCACTGCCCAGCAGGTGAAGGGTGATATACAACCTTCTGTTCTATAGGAGTAGGGAAAGCCAGTGAGGTTCCTCGCCAAATACTGAGCTAGAAACTGGAAATTCAGGGCTTTTTGCCTCTGATTTTCTCCTGAGCACATTAGAGAGCCCAAGGAAATGCATGCTGGGCATCATGATGAGGGTGGATGCAAGGAAAGTTTCCCAGCGGTAATGGCAGGGACCATGGAGATGTCCTGGCCAAAGCTTATCTCCTTAAACTTGTGTTTTCAAACCACTGGCGTCAACATCAAGATTTTTCTGGACTATGTATTTTACCCTTCAACTGTGTTTGTATTTCACTGAAATGTCGTGATACCTAAGAATGATTAACAGCAACGTTTTCCTTAATAATCCCATTTACATAAAAATTATCCAATAAGACTGCTTCTCTCTAATAGGGAGGTATCCCTATTTCCATTCTAGACCTCAACAACAGAGAGCAAAATCAAAGTTGTCCAATAAAATTTAAATTATTTGTATATATATATATACACACACACACATACACACACACACACACACACACACACACACACACACACATATGGTTTAACAAATGATGGTAACCAGTGTCACATAAAGTCGGTATGTATTTATAGAATATCTATAACTCAGATTTTGAAAAGAGGATAAAATTGCAATACCACATGTTACTTAAGGACAGTCCTTAAAATATTACTTTAAACTGGGCACAGGAGCAAATGTCTGCAATTCCAGCACTCTGGGAGGCTGAAGCAGAAGGATTACAGGTTTGAGCCTGGCCAGAGTAACTCAGCAATTTAGTAAGATCCTGTCTGAAAAACTAAAATGAAAAATGGGCCTGGGATGTATCTCAGTATGAAGTCTCTGGGTTTCCTCAGTACCGAAAAAGAAAAAAGGAAAAAACTTAATCACAACTCTAGAAGCAAGATTTATAACTTTTATTGTGCCTATAGACAAAATGCCCACACATACATATTTAAAAGGTAAAGAGGATGTTGTGTACCTATTGCTTGTTTGGGGGTTTTGGAGGAAGGAGATAGAGCTGAATTAAATACAGCATTCATTTGAAGGTAAATTGAGAGATTTTTCAGCCTACTCAAGTTTAATTAAAAATAAATGTGGAAAATTGTTTTAAAAAATTGTACACAGTGATTATCTCAAATTGCCATGGGAAATACAGAAATGCCTCATTAAAAAACACATTTAGACATTTTTATATATAAACTCCACCATTTATATTCTAGCTTAGAAAAACTTCCTCACTTCTAAAAAAATAACAAGCCAAAATATGTCATCATAATTTTTATGTATCACAGAATAATATGCATATGTATTAAAATGATTTTTGGTATATATCAACATCACAAAAATAATTTTAAATTGAAATTGCAAGGCTTTTCAAAAATAGAACCACTGGACAGCTAAAAAGATTACTGAATTATACACAGAGGCAAAATTAGCAATAAAAATGTGTCAAACCTGGTAACTTCCAACAATGAGGCCGGGTGAGTATCATGACTCTGCTTTAATTGCAATTTCTTGGCCACAGCTTTTATCCTATCATAGATTCCTAAGCTATATTTGTAGGTAACTTAAATATTTTGGATCTTTTTAACTTGAAATATTTAATTAATCAAAGAAGGTAAATTTTGCTGTTGTTTTTGTTACTGAATTGGCTAACAGTGTAGTTTTTTGTTTTTGTTTTGTTTTTTTGGTACCAGGAATCGATCTCAGGACCTTGCACTTACCAGGCTGGCACTTGTGCCACTGAGCTACATCCCCAGCCCAACAGTGTAGTGTTGTACAGCATTATTATAGAACCACACAAATTCAGCCTTTCCTCAAAAGTCAAAACAATCCTTTGTTATTGTCTGCTTTTTACCTTCTGATGCTAAAGAGACACAAGCATTTCATTTCTGGTTCATTTGTTGTTGGGTTGGTTTGCCTGTTTTTTGAGGCAAAGTCTTGGTATTAAGTGACTGAAGACATGAGCAAATGGTTATAGAGAAGACATCATGTGTATAAGAAAGAAATCAATTGGTGCTTTTAGATGGTTAGAAAAATTTGGCCACATTGTAAGGAATTTGAACTTACATTGTGTGGTTTGAGAAAGAAAGAAAAAAATCAGTATTATTAGTAGTCAATATCATAGCTTTGCATGGTGGAGCGTGCCTGTAATCCCAGCACTGGGGAGGCTGAAGAAGGAAGATCAGCTCAAGCTTGAGACCAGCCTGGACTACTTATAGTCATACCCTCCATTCAAATAAAAAAGATAGTAAATATCTTTAGAATAATTTTGAGGGATTAACAATGGAGAGAAAACTGAGTCACAGTACAAGCACATTCTTCCTAACAGTAACATATTGCTGATTGGTTTTTCACCTCACTGTAATTCCTGCCTGGTCACTATGGCTACCAGCCAATATGGCGCTAGTGGTCATGTGTTGTACTAAGCCAGTATGGCGCCATGTCAATATGGCGCTGACCTCCAGAGGTCAAAGCCAATATGGCATGGGCCTTTAAAGGTCATTTGCTAAGTGCCACCCCTCCGCTGAGTCAAATTACGACTTCCTACTTCCCTTTTTGTAATATCCTGTTTCCCTTTCCCATACTCCTGCCCAATCCTGGTCCACGATGTCAGGCGGTCTGCCTCCTAATCCCTGCCTCCTGTTTGGGCCTATTTAGCAAAGGATTGCAGGACAAGCCCTCAGAAGTTCCACGTTTCATTTCTTTCCCTTACTGTGGTCTTCTCCGAGCCCAGAATAAAGGCATTTTATATTTTGCTTTACTTCTCTCTCCGTGCTGGAAAAAAACCCTGTCATATTGGTGCAATTGCTTCATTTAATTGTGTTTTTTTGGATGATGGTCTTTTTTTATGAGCTGAAATATCTATGACATATAACTTCCTTGACATTTCTCAATTTGTCACAATATATGATTGTCTTGATTACTTTTCTCTTGTTGCTGAGACAAATACCTGATGCCCAGAATTAAGGAAGAAAAGATTTATATAGCTTACAGTTTGTGGAGGTTTCAGTCCATACTTGGCTGGCTCCAAGGAAGAGCAACACACGGCAGAGGGCAACTGTTCATGGTGGCAGAAGACAGTAAAAGCAGCAAGAGCAAAAGGGAGGAATGGCAGTGAGCAGCCTCTTTCTCTCCCTTACGTATGCAAACTATCTGCCCCAGGGCGGGTGTAGCACTCACACCCATGAATCAGTGCTAACACTAAAAGCCCGCCCCCTGACTGCATGTATCTCTGGGGGGACACCCAGATACAAACCATAATAGTGATGGATACAGTATGCATGGGCAAGTGTGATGGTTTGAATGCTTGCTCCTTCCAAAAATTCATGTTGATAATTGGTGAATTGTCACTGTAACAGGATTAGAAGGTACAACCTTAAAGAATGGATTGCACCATCAGATTTCCACTTTCATGTATAAAATTAGGCCTTTAAAGAGGGATCTGCGGCGGTGGTTTCTCTGTTTGCTCACTGGCTCTTCTGCCACAGGAGGAAAAGCATCCCTCCCCTCCAGAGGATGCAGTGTCCAAGCTGCCACTTTAACAGCAGGGAGCAGACCCCAGACACCAAACCTAGGAGTGCCATAGTGCTGGGCTTCTCAGCTTCCACAATTGTAAGAAATAACTTTGTATTCTTCAGAGATTACCCAATCTTAGGTATTGTGTTATAAAGTTTTAAAAATGGACTACAACATTAGGATTTCCTTCTTAGAACAAGTTTGGTCACGAGTGATGTGTCTTGGGGAAACTCATCTCTAAGCAGTTATTACCTTTTATGTGTTTATGTGATCAGGATTACTAGCACTGTAGAGGTTAACTATTAAAAATTGGGAAACTGATAAAATACATTTGTGTTTGTCATATTTGGGGTCTGGGCAGTAGGGGTTATATTGCTTCAGAGGTATCATTTGCTTAGTGAACTCAGACTCTCCTGGCAAGTTACCTGCTTTATGAAGCATGCCTGAGGCCTCTTTCTTTCAGATATTTATGGGCAGTTAACCCCCTCTAGTCAGAGTTAACTACTTGGCCAACTTTTTCTACTGCTTCTAGTAATTGCTTCCTAAAGACCAGCATAAAGAGACTAAAAAGTATGTTAACAATTAAAAGTGCTGATGAGATGTGCATAAATAGATTTCTCATACACAGCTGGTGGAAGTTCAAATAAGCAGAGAAACGTGGGGAAGTATTACATAGAAGAAAATACAGCAGTATGGACCCAACTGACTGCATTAATGATACATTAAACTTGACAATGGGTCTGAACAAGTATTATGAGATAATTGTATTTGTAAGAGGAGCAGAAAGACCTAAGAGAGTCAAATCTTCATCTTCTACACTAGAAAAATCAATAGGCAATATCTGAAAATGAAAAAAGAGAACATAAGCATGTTATTCAGAACTGTGATGGAAAATGAAAAAGATCAATGCATATTTCTCCAGAGGGTGAGAAGGGAGCAGACCCATGTGTTCATCATAAGACTTGTAGAACCGTTTGAATTTCATGGAGAGTTTCATGATAAAAATAAAAGCAATAGATTAAAAAGAGACAAAAGTGTGAATTGATGTGAGTAAATTCCAAAGATTTGTGTTTGTTTTTTTTTTTTTTTTTTGCTGGAGCACTTATTTTCCAACAGAAAACCATGATGTTTTCTAAGTTTAAACTAGAAAAATAATTGATGTGTAAATCAATACGCAAATAAATAATAGGATATGGACCCAAGGTGCCAATTTAGAACACCTTTATTAACAAACGGCTGTTCCATTGAGCAGTTCACTTGGCTCATGGTTTGTTCTCAGGATTGTGGTAAAGGGAATCAAAGACCTTATTCCTTTGCCAAGGTACAGGAAGAGATGTGAAGTATAATGTGCCCCTCTAAAGAATCCAGAATACTAAAGCAGACTTTTAGGGAAATTTTGTGAGTAGATATACCCTGCTCCAGAGAATATATTAGGAAAGTTCAAAGAGTCTTCTGCCAGATGATGGCAAATGTGAAGAAAATACAGTAAATTTGGAAGATGTCGTTCTATAGAGTAAGACTGAGTCACTTATCAGAAGTCTAGTGAAGCCTTGACAAGCATCTACCATAATCTCTGGCTAACAAATCTAGAGGGAAGGGGATCATGGGAAGAAAACTGTTTTATACTCAGTGGATGTCATATCTATCCATGCCTTAAGATGCAGCCCAAGGAAGAACTCAAAGGAGTACAGAACAGAAAGATGGAGGTCCTCAGTACCAGTGAGCTAAGGAGAGCAGAGTCACAAGAGAGAAGGAAAAAGAGGGAGGGTGAGGAGATGGAAGAGGAAGAATAATTCAAATCTTCAGGATTACCTGAGAAAACTTTGAGTGGTATCTAAAAACAGTCCGCAGATCAATGTGGGTAATACCACACACCGCCTAAGCGGTGGTGAGGGAAGTGATGTGGGATCAGAAACAGGACTTGTGTGATGTTTCCTCAAGAGGTGGCTCCCAAAGGAAGAAATGATGAAAATCCATGAATGGTCCTTGTGGACACACAAGTGGCCTTGAGTTTAGAATTTTAGAAGAGACAAATCCTTCCAGGCCTGGTGCTTACATGCTAAATCAAAGGAACTTGCTTTGTTCTACGGACAAAACATATACGAATGTTTTGTTGAATGGAGGGCAAAACTGTAAAAAGAAAGAAAGCAAATCACTTCTGTTTTGCCTCCCAACAACCCATCCTTCACCCCATTTTTTCCACCTCTCAGCATGAGAGATGTTTCTAAGAAAAGTCTTTGTTCCAAAATTCTTGATTTTTACAACAAAGTAAAAACTCCTTAATAATGCAATGCTGCCACATTGTCCCTGGCCAATGTGGTTTCTCCCTACTGCCTCTACAGATGGCATTCCAGAACCAGCACTGTTTGAATGTCCTATAGCAATCGCTCTTCATGTCAAAGGCTAGTTCAGTGCTACCTCTTTTGTGGTGCTTTCCTAACTTCTCCAGGCAGAGTTAATTTGTCCTCTTACTGTAGAGTTCATATATGTCTACACACACACGCACACATACACATACATGCACTTACTGTATACAATTTTATTTATACAATTACACTGCAATAATCTCTTTCTCCCTCTAATTAGAATTCTCAAAGAAGAAAACATGTGCATTTTATATTCTGTCCTCAGTATATACCATCGTTCCTGACATAAGCGACGTACTTCGGTAAACTTTACCCAAGTTATTAAGGAATGCTTGAAAAATGGAGATTTTCAGGTCAAAGGAGGAGCAGATTTCCAGAGTCTCAGTGTGAGACTGTAAAACACAGTTAATCCAGAAAAAAAATCATTCTGTTCTGTTGTCCTTAGCTCCATTCATTAGATATCTGTCTTTCTGTCTGCCTCAGACGTCTTTGTGGCTGAATGGCCTTTGTTTCTACCACAACCATATTGTGTTTGATGGGTAACAGGCACACATCCCAACTGTGCTTTTCAGACAGAGAAAAGTGATCCCAGTCCTGAAGAACAGAGCAAAGTAGGGGAGAGTGGAAGACAGTGTTAAATCAAATACAATGAAAATTGCCATTGCTAGCATTTTACATTAACCTTTTTACATGATGGATTAGCCATTCTGAGCACAAATATATCAATCAGGGGAAATTATAGAGGCAAGGGATACGACAGCAGCTGTGTGGTTTGCCTAATGATTCTGGATCCCAACGCTTCTCAGCTTGGTAGTACAGAAGATGAGGACTGGGAATTGTGTGAGGTGTGAGAGGAATGAAAATGTTTTGTGTACCAAGGAAAAAGAAGCACCCTAAAGAGGAAGGCTTTACAAAGTTTCTGGTAACATAGTTTCTTCTGTCTAAATTATTGGAAGAGCTCCTTTCTCACCATGGCATTGCATTTTAATATCTGCCACGTTCAGAATTTGGAACTCTATAACCTCTTTATTTCAAGAAACCTGAAAAAAAGTCAGCTTTTCTTTGTTCTTGGACAAAGAATTGGGGGAAAGTATACAAAGTCCACCAAAAAACAATGTCTGCACACTTCAGGGAATGCAAAACTAGTATAAATATTTTAATGCTGATTTTTTTGGCCTCAACACTTATTAGATATGTTCAGAGTGGTGGCCACAAGCTTCCAGACATTTATTAGTGTGGGGAACTGCTGCTTGGGTGCCCTTGGTCATTGACATTGCTGCATGTGCATTTTCAATTTCTTCTCTAAGGGCCAGCAGTGTAATGGGTTTTCTGGTATATACAACATCATCTAGGGTCCCCCATTCAAGGGTTATACAATGTGTTGAAAAAAAATCATACTATTTTTCCTTTTTCTGAAGTGTGCATACATTTTGGTGGAATAGATATACATACATATACACACACACACACACACACACACACAAACACATACACGTACACACACACATATATACACACACACATACACACACACACATATATATATGCACACACACACATACATACACACATATACACAAACATTAAGGAAAAATCAAATGGTACAACTTAACACCAAGAACTGAGAATTCCATGTTAATGTTTAGAAAACTTTATAAGATTATATAGGCTCACTTCTGTGTATAATTCCTGATATGTATTTGGTTGTCTACAAAAATTGAATTAATTTGTGGTGCTTAGAGGATTAAAGATAAGTTTTTTGTAAAAAAGAACATTAGAACTTCAACTGTCTGGCCCTTTTGGAATTCTTCAACTTAGCTTTTCAATCTTTTTTTTCTTGAGACAGACCTAGAGTATGTTTGGTAGGAAAACATACGTAATATTGCAAAAATTGCAAAAAGTAGTTAAATTCCAAGCTGAACATGGGTTGGGCAGCTCCCCCAAGTTGTTGGAGGGCAGAGTGATCACATCAGTGAAACACTTCCAGATCTGTTGGTGAAGCCTCACCTATAATAGCAGGAAACCTCCAAGGAGCACAGAGATAAATCAGGCAAAGATTGTTTCCCACTCTTAAAGACTATACCATATTGGTACTATATACACAATATGCAATTGTACTCTGATTTAAATGGTTAGAAAGTCATCCTTTCAATAAGCCAATTATGAGTATCTTTTAAGTGCCAGAAAGATCTGCTTTCAGGCGATGAGATATATCAAAAAATCAAACAAAGATCCCTGCTTTTGTATGGTGTATATCCTAAGAAACATCGTGATTTATGGAGTGGTAAGTCTTTGCAAAGCTCAGATTATGAAAAATGTTCTTTTAAAATTACATTGCATGTACTTCTGTCTGTTAGATTACCCATCCACTTATTTTCCTGAAGGCAACAGCTCAAAAATGTTAAAGTTCAAGTAAAATTTACACTTAATGTTAAATTTAAAAAAATATATATATATATATATTTTTTTTTCTTTTTTTTTTGGCGGTACTGGGGATCGAACTCAGGACCCTGCGCTTGCTAGGCAGGCGCTTATTCCACTGAGCTATATCTCCAGCCCTAAAATATATTTTAAAAATTAAAAACACGACATTGACGTCTCCCCTCCAAGGGTAAAATTTTCCACCAGTCTTATATTTCTATCAACTCTCATGCCCTCCTTCAAAGAGGAGACAATTGCGGTACAGTATCTAGTATCATTACATTCTGTATTGATAAAATAACACATCCAGAGAGGATTTTCTTTAATCTTATTTGTTGCAGAACACTAAACAATTAATAGTCTATTCTTTATGGTTAACATTGTATTAATATTCCAAAGGCCACAAATATAAAAACATTACAGAATAGAAAAATAGACTATTATCCATTGCAATATTGCTTTTCTGAAATAACTTGCCAGGAGATATGTGACTCGTAATACAGTATCTTTGCACACATCAGGTAGTAGAATAAAATGAGAACGAATGACCTTTAAGTCACTGATTACTTTTTTTGGACACTCATCACTGAAAATCTTTTTTGAGGTCAGGAAATCTTGGAGATGGTAATGGTTAGTGTGCTCCACAACACTGCAGGATTCGTTTGTGGAGAGAGAAGCATGGAACCATTGCAGAATATATCCTCAAAAAATATCAGCAGTGACCACTCTCAGTATTGATGAAGAGTATATCAGGTGTCATAGTGAATTTGGAACTCTGTGTCTATTATTACAGTCATCCTCATTGCAACAACCTTATAGGATGGATCTTGGAACATATATTTCATGGAGAAAGAATATAAGACTGAGATTATGTCAGAACCAAGACGTGACAGCTCGCCAAACTTTGCCCAGTTTCACCTGTGCAACACTACCTCCCACTGGGACTTTAAATGGATAGAAAGATAAGCAATATACCTTGCCTTTCTGACGCATGGTTTTGTGGGAGCTTCTTCACTAAGGATGCAATGCTTTAGTTTTAAGACCAAAAAACTGATTTTTAAACTCTAAGGAACTGGAAGCCTTAGTAGGATTTTGGGTATTTTAAACACATTTTTTATGATAAAAAGATGTTTTGTAATTATTATGTGCAGGCAAATACAGCATTCACTTCAATGTATTCTGTGTTAGAATACAAAGTCATATGAATGCCTACTAAAGGCTTTTATGCAATGAACTCATTTCAGAAAGGCAAAATGTTCTAAAGTTGAGCCAAATAGCATACCATATCTTTAAAAACTAATATTGTTTAGCTCTACAATGTGCAAAAATCAAATGGAAGGCAAAGGAGTACCCTCCCGAAAAAGTTATAGGCATATGTTTCTGGGCTACATGATTTTGTACTTGATGCTTTAGGTTTCTACTATGCATTTTCTTTAAAGAAAATCTGAGTTTCTCCCATAAAGCCTCAGCAGGCATAATCTTGGCTAACAAGGGAAAAACTCTGCCCTGTCTTCCATAACACATTCATGAAGGGTTTTGAAGCAACCAAGGTAACTGGAGAAGGAAATCTAAAAAATGTTATTCATTGATATTTTTTAAACAAACACAAATTTCAAGCACTATTACCATTAAGGTTTTGGTGACATCACAAACACAGGATTATTTCTAATGCTTTGTAATCCCTGAATCAAAACCAATTTTCATTTTCTGTTGTAACTGTTCCTGCTGTAGCCTAGACACAAGGACCTCATGGGTGAAGGTGAATGGCTTTGCATCTCATCTTGGACTCTACTGTAGCAACGTCTGAGCCATGGCCTTCATTTGATCTCACCTAGTTGGAATAACATTTAATAACCACATTCTTTCTCTCTATGATTAGTCTAAAGAGATTGTTCCAAGGGAGAAGGTCATGTGTTTTCATATTCTTTTTCCTTAAAAAAGGAAGACACACATCCAGGGAGGATGTGGTTCACATATTTGTCTTCCTTGTGAACAGAGCAAGAAATTCTCTTCCAGTCGTAATTTGATTTATGCAGTGTCTCCTTGGATATTTTAACAGATTATGCGATCTTTATGCTCAAACGGAACCTAAAGGAACAATGCCCCTCTGCTTTACAAACAACAGCACAAAGAGATATGAACAGAGATGTTGTTATGATTCTGAAGATGAAGTTTTCACAAGTTCCCTTGGTCCTCCTCAGCCGAGATATTTGCCTAGTTTCATCTGAAATCTCTCTTGCCATGATCAAATGCCTTTTTAAAAAGTCTGGGAGAGACGAAAAGGGAAGGTTAGGGAGAAAGATAGAGGGAACAACTAGCCACTGTCACTGCGCAGAATGAGCTCACATTATTTGTAAATGGTACAATAACACAACATACCTTGTTCATTAATTTCCTAAATAGACTGGAAAGATGTCAAGATTATAGTGCATCTGCAAACATGACTCACTTGAGTCCATTTGCACAGCTACAACCAGGGCCAATCGTCACAGGTGAGCAGTGCAAACTCATGGCTAAACTAAAAGCCAGGGAGACTTTCCGTCTACCCAAGTCCTCCGCTAGCACAGCAACCATACTAATACAGCCCAGTAATCCCAAAGCTTGTTCTCTTAGAGATAAGCATTGGTAAGCATATGGGGAAAGAAGGTCAAGTTAACCAGAATGCTCATAGGCGAACTTTCCTGCAGCAAGTGTTATTTTATATGATTTCAATTTTACTTGTGAGTGCTTCATATCCATTCAATAAGTAATGAGAATTGATAGTTATTGCAATGGTTGATACATTGTGCCAACATGAGAAGTTTAGAAGTTTAAGCATCTTGGCAGGGCACCCGGGTCCTCATTTTGTAATCTTTACGCTGTGCAAGAGGAGGGAAGGGAGATTGTGGAAGTGCTACATGCACCCACCCTGGAAACGGGGTAGAATACTAACAATATAAGGGAGGGAAAGAGGTTTGCTACCCTCCCTTTTGCTCTTGCTGCTTCTACTGCTTTGAACTCTTGCTCTGCATCATGCCACCCTGCCTTGGAGCCATCTGATTATGGAATGAAACCTCCACCAACTATGAGCTAAATAAACCTTCCCTTTCTTAATTTTGGGAGTCAGGTATTTAGACCCAACAATGAGAGAAGAGTAACTAAGACTGAATCTGGCACCGAAGAAGTGAGGTCTTTGCTGTGACTATACTTGACCATGTAGTTCGAGAACCTTTGGGAATGGCTTATGGGAGGAGGTTGCAAAGTTTTGGAGCTGTCTCCTGAAAGAGTAGAGCTGGAACACGTCAGGCTGTTCTGTATGGAAGATTCTGGTCAGAGCTCAAGAGATCAGAAGGCTGATAGAAATCCTGCCAATAAAGAGCAGGCTTGGGATTTTCTGCTGGGAATAAAGACTGTACCGGCTTCTGGGCTCCAGAACATGTGTGTTATAGCTTGGCAGAAAGTTTATCTGCATTTTGCTCATGTTCAGAGACTTTGCCTGAGCCTGAGATAAAGGGCAGTATACTAATTAATCTGGCAGAAGAAATTTTAAGACAGTTGAATGTTGAGGTGCTGGCATGGCTATTGTTGGGGTCTTTTAGCCAGATATATGTTGCAAATCAAGAGCAAAGAGTCAAGCAGAATGTTTCAAAATGTGAGTTTGGCCAGAAAAGAAGCTCCAGTAAAGCTGTGGACTGCAAAGATAGAGCTGAGGAGACCATTGCTGAGAAGGAACAGGAGAATAGAAAAGATGGCATGAGGGCATCACGGGAAACAGCAAATCTCCACCCTTTGCAGTCTCAAAACTGCAAAAGTGAAAGACTGCTTTGAGGAGAAAGCCACAGAGCACCATGTTCCAGAATAGCAGCCGCATAGAGAATTTGTTCCTCAGAATTGGATTCAGAGTGCTCAGTGATCCAGGCACTCGACTCCCTACAGCCAAGAGAGAGGGAAGCCTGGCTACTGCTCCAGCTGGCAGCAGACCTTGGCATTACCCACATGGTGCTGGTTTTAGGTGCATGCAGAATGCAAGAGTTATGGGGTTAAAAAGTTTTCCACTCTGACTTCAGAAGACCTGAGAGACCAGGCAGTGCACACCTGAGAATGCAATGGGTGAAACTGTGAATGTGAAGCTAAAGATTCAGCAAAGACTCCAGAAGTTTGGAAAAGCCAGGAATGTGGATCTTCTAAGGAAATCTTCAAGGAGGGAGCAAAGTGGGCCTAAGAGAGAAGCTGTGGGAGCTATAAAAAACAGTAGTGCCATAGGGATGGAGTTAATCAAGCCCTTTGGAGCTCACAATTTGCCACAGGTTGCTTCATAAGCTGGATGTGGAACTACAGGGCTTAATATTTGCCCTGCTGGATTTTTGACTTGCTTTGGCCTCAGTCCATTATATCCTCATTTGTAACGTTTGGAATGAAAATGTTTATCTTGTGCCATCGAATGTTGGAAGCGTTTAACTTCTCATTTATAGAAGGGGTTGTAGCTAGGAGTTTCCCTTACATATCAGAGGAGACTTGGGACTTGAACTTTTCAGGAACACTGAAACTGTAAGGACTTTGGCAACTCTTTAGCGATGGATGAAATGCTTTTCGCTAAAGGGATATGTATGAGTCTTTGGGGATCCAGGGGCAGAATATTATGGTTCTAATGCAATATAATGTTGATAGACTTAGTACTGTTTTTAAGGATTGTTAAACCTTGTGATAATGCTCAAATTGTGAAATGATAAGAATAAGCCTGTCTTTGTAGCTGGAAACCAGTTTTAAAAAATGTATCTAGTTACCAAGTTGACCAGGGCTGGATTTTAACGGTTGATACATTGTGTCAGCACGAGGAGTTTAGAAGTTTTACTAAGCATCTCAGCCCTCAGGTAGGAAGCCTGCACACAGTATAAACGGAGGAAAGAGGCTTGTTCTTAGCTCCTCCCTTTTTGTTCCTGTTGGCTTTGCTGTCTTCTGCTGCCATGAACTATTGCCCCTGTGCCATGTTACCCTGCTTTGGAGCCAGCTAATGACCGACCCAAGCCTCTACAACCTGTGCGCTCAATAAATCTTTCCTTCTTTAGCTTTGTGCATCAGGTATTTTATCTCAGCAACAACAACAAAAAAAGTAACTAAAATAGTGAAAAAAGTGCCTTATTTCTTCTCAGTGTTTGTGCTCAAATGTCTGTGCTGGCAGGGTTGGAAAGGGTCTCTAGTTTTCATACGATAAGATTTTTTCCTTTGGAATTTTGTTCAGGCCACCATGGAATTTCAAATCCCTTTTTCCTAGCAGGAGTCTAGAAGATTTATATAGCCTCTGAGGGGCCAGGCATTCTTCACCGAGAAAGGAGCAGGACCCTCTGAGAGGCACTAGCCTCTCTGTCTTTCTTCCCTCCTCCCTTTGTTCCTTTGCCCACTATGCAAGCAATTAGTGCAATTGAATCCTTAATAAGCCAATTTAGTTCAGCCCACATAGCTATTTTGTTCCTAATAAATCAATTAATTCAGCTCACATGGAGGGGATTGTCATGTTTACAATATCCCAGTCAGTATCTACATATTTCTCTAAGAAATAAGATGGTGGGAAGTATTTTTAGAGCAAAGTCTCATCTTTCTGTGGTAGAGAGCCTGCTTATTAGGCTATGGCTGCCGCTACTGCTGGGAGCTCCCCGTCTTAAGTAGGAACTTGAGAAGGTGACAAGGCAGACTTTATCAAACTCCTTTCGCGGAAAGGGAGCGAAGGGGCCAGTGCCCACGGAGCTTCCGTTTGTGTTCTGTACAGAGGATTTAAAGAAGGACAGAGCAACCCTTTTGCAGCACACACAGCGTTGGCAAAGCTTTCCCATCCAGAATCCTGGGGTACAGGCGGCTCCCATGAAGGGACACAGTATCTAAAGTTACCTTCAAATGACTTTTACCTGGTGGGAATCATCACTACCCATTCCATCTCTTCATACTTCTTCAATAAGGAAGTATAGTTAAATGTTACTAAATTAAGATTTGCAAGTTAGGTTCCAAATATTTTCATAGCACTCACCTAAATGCAGGAGGGTGAAAGGCCACATGTTAGAATGGATTTATGGAATATTCCATGAATAAATAACATTAATGAATCAATAACACTGATCACATACTCAGTGGTGCAATACCTAGAAAGGCTGATGTCCCTGCTTCTCTCTGCATTTTTCAGGTAATTTGGCTTGGTGTGCGAGCCAGTAGACTCCTATTAGATGACTCATTTAAGGGAAGTAGTTCCAAAGTTTAGTGTACGCTGGAAAGAGTCTCCAAATGGCAAGCTGATTATAAACTGCCAAGTGAAGAGTAGCAGAGAACTGCTCACTTAGGAGACACTTGTGTGGGGTCAGGGAGCGTGTGCCCTGACCAAAGTGGAGCCATCTCTGGTGACTTTAAGTATTGCAGTCCTACCAGATGGAAAGAGAGGTCAAATGTATTCAATGTGACAGTCAGGTTCAACCCAGGGGCAGTGAGTACAGAGGGGAGAGCCACCATCACAGTTAAGTGTAATAGCCACTGCTTTCCAGTAGTTAGCACTACACAGGCACCAGAGCCACTGAGCTCGCTGTCTTAAACTTTCCCAAGCAGAAGCCGAGTGCAGGCTTCTTGGAGACATAGTTTGCATTTGGTGGAGGAAGGTAACACAAAGCTCAGGTTTATCATTTCTTTCTAGGAGAGAAAGACCACCGTTCTGCAGTTTTATATCGCCCCACCAGGGATATGATATGTATTTGTTTGATTTTCTTGAAAAACAGCTTAAGCAAAATGAAAAGAAAAGAATGAGAAATCTGAGAGATGGCACAGGGGTAGCTCAGCTGGATCTGGTGCATCAGGAGCTTCCCTTCTGTATTGGTCCCTCCCTCTCAGCAATAGATTTCCCTTCACCTGAAAAGAGCATCTAACAACCAGGGCCTGCGTATCTCAACGCTGCGGCAAACATCCAACTCCTATTTATCTGTTCAGGATAATTGCCCTAGAAACTTCAAAGGAGATTTTTCATCCCGGCTGCCAAATTGAGTAAGGCGGTAGCAGTGGAAATGTGTGGGTAATGTCTGAAAAGACGTCCATGAGAGACAGCTTCGTGTGATAATGGAAGAGCCATGCCATTAGTGCACAGTAGTTACATGGCATATTGTGGCAGGTGTGTACACGCATGTGGCAGACTTTGACCATCCCCACCATTTCTGCCTTTGCCTCCCCTTCCCCATTCTTGTCCTTTTTTCTAACACTCCCTCTTCTACTTTCATGTCATCTCTCTGTTTTGCACCTAGATTCAACATCTGGGAGAAAACACAGATATTTGCCTTTCTGAATTTTGCTTATTTTACATAAAATTGTGATCTCGTGTTTCAACCACTTTCCTACGATGACATGAATTTATTCTTCTTTATGGCTGAATAATACTCCAAAATTGACTATATTTTCTTTATACATTCTTTTATTGATGGCCACCTGGGCTATTTCCAAGGTTTAGCCATTATGACTTGTCCTGCAATTAACATGGGTATGCAGTGATGCCTACTGTGTGCTGACTTTCATTGCTTCAAGCATTCACCAAAGACGTGTACAGTGAGATCAAATGGAAGCTCTAACTTTAGTTGTTGATGAGCTTCCACACTGATTTCCATAGTCACTGCTCTACTTTACATTTCCACCAACAGCGTAGTTAACCTTTCCTCACATTCCCGACAGCATTTGTTATTTGTATTCTTGAGGATCAGCATTCTGACCAGGATGACAAGGAAACTGTGTAGCTTTTGTTTTCGCTTCCTTGTAGAATAAGCTTCTTTGTCAATAAACTTTTCAATTAATTAGATAATTAGTATGAAATACCATAAGATAGAGAGAGCCTATGGGAGTTCTTTAAACTATAACATTGTATGGTACACATTGATCATAGCAATTATACACAGCACTGTGTATCCCGATTAGCAACGAAAAGATTCCCACTTTTGCAACTCTTAATGATTTCATTTTGTCTTTCTCTTTAGTCACTACCCTTGGGTAAAAGTGAATTAAATTACTCCAGTCTTCAACTGTTTGCACATGCAGGCAAATGGAATCTTTCTGTGAATTCAATTGTTAATGTAAAACTATAATTTCATACACTTACTTACATCCAAAATCTTGCCACAGATAACAACACAATTATCAGTTAGTTGTATTCCTTTTATGTTTTGTTGAAATAAAGATTTGTTTTAAAAAATTGCAGACTGCCATAAGGTAAGTTGTATTCTTGGAAAACAGGAAGGTTTTCCCCTAGCAGCTAAATTTTGGAAATATCCATAGTTTCATCAGTTTTCCATAGCTGAGACCAAACACCTACAATAGGCAACTTGAAGAAGAGAAACTTTATTTTTCCTCACGTTTTCAGAAGTTTTAGTCCATGGTAAGTGGACTCCTGGATCTGGGTCTGTGGTGGCACCATATATCAAGGAGGGAACATGTGACAGAGGAGGTTTCACCAGCTTGGGGGAGCTAAGAGAAAGAGAGGAGAGTATGAGTGTGCCTATATGCCTTCCAAGGGCACACCCTTTAATGATGTCACTTCCTCTCACTAGACCTCACCTTGTACCATTTCCACTGTGTCCCACTAACACTGCATACTGGGAACCAAGTCTTTAATACTTTGGTCTTTGAGGAACATTTTATCAGAACTATAGCAATGCCCTTTTGTGTTGCAAGTGGAATGAAATGACTGCTATCAGAATCTTTTCTTTGTCTCTGATGGAGAAAATTTTCACTTCTTTAAAATGGTGTGTATTACTTACCTTATGTTAAGTTGTACTTCAGTAGTGAAGTATTCTAAAACACCTGTCATTTAAACCAGTGTTTATCATTTGTGCCGGTCACACATTCCCTCTAGGTGAGGTCTCTGCTCCATCCCTTATTTATTCAGTGGTCAGGTTTACTGAGCAGCACCAATCTAGGACTGCTGGGCTCACGGTAGATGGAAAAGAAAAGGTCTGTTGTCATTTTATAGTCCATTCACCAAATCAAGGGACAACTGTGGTGTCAGTCAATAGAGTGGGAAGTAAAGGTGAAGAGCTCTTGGCTACTCAACACATGCTAGAAGTGCCAAAGGGATATTTATAATGCAACGAAGGTCATTGTCCTCAACATTTCTGGAAACATTGTTTCTTGTCTGATCTGTGTCTTTTCAATGGTTTGACTTATTTGATCAGTTGAGGGCTTTCACCAGGTCACCAATATTTCATTTGTTATCATGTCCTCTGATTACTTCTGAAATGACAGTTCAATAAATTATCACTGTGAATTACTAGGAAATACACATTTTTTCTTTCTTTTTATTTCCTTAAGTACAATAACACAGAATGACACAATCCTCCATCTATACTTTTCTCATTAACTCTTCAGAGCAAATGGATATTAATTCAGGTTACATAACACGGGTGCATGTAAACTTCTGTGGAACTGTGCCTCGTAGCATCATGAATCCCTGGGGAGTTGCTACAGAGTAATGTGATTATAACAAGCCACTCCAGAGAAAACAGCGTAATTCGTTGCCTACTCTAAAATGCTATCTCATTTTTCTTAGAAGTTTGGCATGTTGAAATAAACTCTTCTAATTCAATATATTAGATTTTTAAAACTCCTACCTTTTCCGTCTTCCACCCCTCATCCTAAGACCTTTAATAAGCAAGTGCAAAAACCAGCAGGCAACTAAGCTTGTTGAGGATATTCTTGAAGAGAAAGCTTATGGAATCAGCTGGCATAACTATATTTGGGACAGTATTTACAATATTACTCCCCACTAATTAGTGGTTGGTGGTTTTAAAGTCATTTTAAAATATAAAATTGTGATTAGCTGGAAAAAGGATAGAAGGGAGGAAATAGATAAAGGAGAAAAAAAGAGAGGGGGGAGAGATGAGATTGAATCCATGTGACCAGATAAGAACAAGAATGATTTGTTCTAGTATCAGATGCTTACCAAAGCATGGGAGATTAAGGAGATGCCAGGTGCTGAAATGGCACTTACGTTTTTCATTCATTAGAAAATAACACCAGTTGACCATAGTGTTTACTTGGATAAGTTTTCCACTATAATCCCTGAAGAGGGAAAAGTGTCCCCTCTCTTCCTTAGTCAGGCCAACAAAGGGAAAATGCTAGGACTGGGCCCCTAATGTTACAGGTTGCTAACTTGTACTGTGTTTTCTTTGCCTGGATGCCCAGAACAGATACCTTAACTCCTTTTGAAACCATTTATCCAAATGTTTTTGTCCCTCAGGAGTCATAGCATTCATATATTATCTCCTTTCTAAATATTTTACTAGCTGTTTGCATGTTCACACACACACACACACACACACACAGAAACTAGGGAAAGGATTCAATATAACAAATTTGTGGTCTCACGAATAAATTATAATTTTACAATTGTAAATGCAATTTATTACTTCATTCCATATTCAGTCACTAAAATACCCATGGGGTGAAGAGAATGGAGAAAACACATCTTGTGCGTTTTCATTACTTTTTATATTTCTTACCTCAATATTTGGTTGCCTCCTTGCAACTTCTCCGTCACTGAATCACTTCTCGTCATTCTGCTACCAACTGTTAATACTTCTATTATTAGCGCCATGCCACTGATTTAACTCAGCACACACCCTGAAGGTAGTTCAAACAGAAAGTGCTGGCAGATTGAGGTGCAGCATATTGGAGAAAGGGAAGAGGTGAGGTGAGGCTGGCTGCAAGATTGTGGGAGCATCTGTGTGAAGGGTGTCATCTTTACCTAAAATAGGGACACTATGCAGAGGCTGGGTGCAGGGTGCAAAAACACTTTTTTAAACCTGTTAAATGAGATATGTTGAATGGTCAACTGTGTGTTATCTGAAACTTGGAGGAGAGGCTGGGGAAGTTTATTAGCTACCTTCCCACCACTGGGACTAAAAAAATAAAAAAAAAACCCTACACTTTCAATGTAAAAACGATAGGTTTATTTTGGCTTACAGTTGAGAGGATTTGATTCAGTCCGCAATTAACTGGCTCCAAGGTAAGGCAGGCATGGCAGGGTGGCATAGCAGAGAAAAGCTGCTCACCTCATGGAAGTTGGGAAGGGCAGAGACAGAGACAGATCAGGGACAAGAACGTACATTTGAAGATCCTGCCCCTAGTGATACATCTCCAAACAGGCTCGACCACCTAATAGCACATTCAGCTACTGAACCCGTGGATAGATTAACCCACTTGTGAGTTTAGTGCCTCTCTGTGAGGCTATTTCAGATCCAAACAATAACAGTTAGGGCTTTTGCAGGAGAATAATATTATCCAAAGGGATGGCATTGAGTGGTATCACATAAGGAGAGATATAGAAATAAAGACAAGGGGTCCAGAAATAACGAAGAGAAAAAATCAACAAAAGAAACCTAGGTGAGAAAAGCATGAAAGGAGAAGACAATATCAACATTTCCTTCAAAAAGCTTTGTTCAAAGTGAAACAGAGAAACAGGTAGAAACTGGAAGGAGAGTCGTGTCAAGAGACAAGTATTTTTGGAGATGAGAAATATTACCTGCAGACTAACAAATTATCCAACAGAATTAAGGGATCAAAAATAAAAGAGAACACAAAACTGGATGTGAGAGTAAAAGTTTTACATACATTAGAGTGGATGGGAATCTAGTATACAAGTGAAGGGGTGGTCTAAATACAGTAAGAGACATTTCATCCACAGTGAGGGGTCAAGCTCAGTTGTCAACTCAACTGGACTAAGAGACTCTTGGAAAGGTGATTAGATCCTGGGGCACCATACTCATCAGTGATTAATCTACTGATGGTCCTGGCTGAATGTGTTCTTAAGTGTAGAGGCCTTTTTGGAGAGAATTCACTAGGAGGGTGCCTTTGGTGAGTGTATCTCTCACTGTTTCCCTGCCACCATAAACTAAACGACTTTGCTCCACACTGCCCTTCTGATGTGATGTTCCTGCTTGGAGCCAGCCTACCATGGACTGAATGCCCCAAACCATATATCACTGCTCTTTTATAGTGTAGGTAGTGGGTATTTTATTCTAGCAAAAGTAAAGGTGATCAATATATCCACTTTGAATAGGAGAGAAGGCAGAATAAACAGTGAAAGAGAGAAATGAAACTGTGTTAGTAGTGGGAAGATGAGGGCGTAGGTCATTCCCAATTTTTAAGTAAAATATTGCACATGTTTTATAAGTAGAACTAAAGATTGGTGAGTTAGACAAAGAACAAGTAAATGATGTCATGGCAGGTGGGCTGATGAGAAAATAAGAATTCTAGGAGGTACTTCTGACTTCGTTGAGACTGTGTTCAAAATTCCGAATTGAGACCAGTCATCTCAGTGATGGAGAATTTTGTAACCACTTTCTGTGGTGAGGACATATTTTCAAGTATGGTTAGTGTTTGGAATGGATGAAAAGAATGGAAAAGGATTTGAAGGGATTTTCACAGGAATGATTATAGAAGAAAATCACAGACTGGAAGCCTGGTGAGTAGAGATGGAGGCCACAAGCAGTGTGGTACACATTCACACCCAGGGGTTAATCCACAAGTTTTCTTCAAATGCGACTTTTATATTTTTTTCTCTCCTGAGTGATGGATCACCCAATCCTTGAAGCCAGAAATCCAGAAGTTGTCCTAACCTTCTCTTGATGTTTAACCCTTCCAACTTCTGTCAAGTTTATCTTACGTTAGTCAAATTTCTTCTTCTGACCCTCACTGGAACTTTCCTTTTGTATTGTTTGTTCATTCATACAGTTGCTGTGAGAAATTTTAAATTGGCACAGCACTCTCTCCATGGGCTCTCGCTTCATTGGTTTGTGATCTGCTCTGTTTCAAGAATGATTTTTAAAGTCTGATCACACATATTTCCACACACATATGCAAAAAAAAATCTTCATTGCCTTTAAATATCTTGTAAAATAAAATCCAGAACCTACCAGTCATAAAATAATGACAGTTAATGTGTCTTCACTAATCATTGCCTGCCAAAGACTGGATTAAGCACAAATGATCTGTTAACATGCAGGAGTTGTTCATCAGCTAACACATGTTACCTTTGGAAATTCTATGTTATAGGTAAATGGAAGGTTAAGAACTCTAAGTATTTGTACGTGATGATACTTGGGAGTAGATGAGTCCAGGTTGGGACTAAGTTCTATGTGATTCCTGAATGTGCCCTCACAGTAGTGAGAAGACGCTGTCTGAATATAAAGTTTGCCACAGTCTATCTCCCTGACACCTGCCTCTTCAAGGCTTGCCTCTCATCACATTCTGCCCTTGCTCCCTTATGCTGGTCTTGTGTAAAATTTTGTTTCATAATTCTATGCCTGTCCGATGCATCTTCCTGTGCTTGGAATATTCCCACACGCCCTTCATTCTCCCAGCTCCAGCCCCCCCGTCCCCCGAAAGGCCCACGCCTTGTTTGCACAACCTGTATGCATTGTAAAGGTCTCCACTTACCCTCATGCTCTGGATGGAGCAGACCCTTTTCCAGCCGCTATCTGCTATTTTGCTGTTGTACCGCTAATATTTTGTTCTGATTTTTACTCATGTTTAGTGCCCTTCACCTGCAGAATAAAACGGCAGGTGGGAATGAGTGTGTATGCACATGGGGGTAAGTTATGCAGCTCCAAATAGCAGATCTGAATCCACTAAATAGTTCAAGGTTAAATGCTAGATATTTCATATCAGGAATTTATTTTCACCACCCAACTCTCCTCCTCTGTATATTTTTTGAGGATAAATGTTAGATAGTAAGAAATTTATCAGGGTCTGTGATTTGGCAGTATCTGTAGTAAACAAACAGAACTCTCATGATTTTATTTGCTGAAAATATAAACTGATGTCAAACTTCTTAACTTAAACGGGCATGTTCTGCATTCTATTTGCAGTTTAGGTATAATCAGAACTTGAATTCCTTTCTCAGGTGTCTGAGAGTTTTCTTTAGAGGTTGTGCATTTACCAGGTAGACATTTTCAAGTTTTCACAGTTCTAGTTAAAACATTTCAATTTAATTTTGCCTTATTCTGCCAATAAAACTGGGCAGGTTACCCACATATTTAGCATATATTACCAAGTGTGTAAAAGCTTTTTCATGCCTTATAAGCAGAAGTTAATTTCAGTGGAAAGAATTTTTGTAGAGAAGAAAACTATTCCTTACTCAAAGTACTTCAGCTTCTAGAAGAGCCACAGTATCTGCCAAATGAGAAAAACTCAAGCAAACAAAAACTCTTCCATTTTGCAGTAGTTTGCTTAACACTGAGGAACTTTCATGGACTTGAACTGGATTGTGAATCACCTTTATCATTTCTGGTAAGAATCTATCTTTTACCAAAACTTCATCTTTCTTTAACTTTTTCTTCAAAGTCACAGGGTTTTGTTCCTTCCTCAGATTTCTGAGGTGATTTGATAACTTCAGAATGACTGAAGTAAATCAGTAAAGATACTTTTGTATTGAGTAAAATGACTAAGAAAGATTTTGACTCCCCTCTCCCCCAGGTACCGAGTTAGGACTAATAAGAGAAATGTACGGAAGCATGCAACCTTTTCTTACTTCAACAAACAGCATGCACATCCAAGCAACCCAGGGCACCAAGAATTAAATTAGCAAAGCCAATACTGAGCTTTTCCTTATCTCCCTGGTCTTTTTGGTCAAATCCTTCCATGTTTTCTGGCTTCTATTTTGCAGCCTTCTGCAAACCTTTTCATAGAAGCACTGTACTTAGACTACAATTTTACCTCCAGCTTTTAAAAATTCTTTTTGTTTGCAGTGCTGGGATGGAACCTGGAGCCTCACACTTGTGAGGCAAGGGCTGAATCTCCAGCCTTACTTCCAACTTTTAACAAATTATTGCACACCTATCACCCTATATCCAGCAAAGTCTAATTTTCCATATTCCCAGTCAGACTTCAGAGTCTGTTTTCCTGGCTTTGTGGACTTGGCTTCTCTCAATAGCTAAATTCCTTTCCTTTCTGTCACTTATTCCCTGTCCCTTCTCCCCTGAGAAGGTGGCTGGGACTGTATGAGAAGGTCATAGGGCTACAAAACCAAGTCAGTGCAATGAGGACAAGTTACCCAATAGTGTCACTTTGTTGGGGTTTCAATTTCCAAATCACCTGACATTTGACTCTTCTTTAGCATACAATGTATTTTGAGAAATATATTTTATTTTTGAAACAATGCAAACTAGACATCCTGTTTTATGAGATAGTTTACCTGTTGTTTGTCATATAGAATCTCAATAAATAGCACTGAAGTGTCTCTATAGCCTCTTGACCTACTTAAAGGTGTAAAACAGAGAGATAAAGAGATTTCACTGGTTACCTCTTTGTTTGCTGGCAATCGGTAGAGCTAGGACCACAGCGATGGTGTATTTGAAAAGATCAGACTTAATAAGTGTGTGTTTCTGTGGTGGAAACCTTCATTCCAGGGAATAGAAGGCCCATTCTATTTCATGAATGACATTTTTTTTAACTCCTGCTTTTCTGAAAATGCCCAGCTCTTCCTAAAACAAGCCAATGTTGTAAAAATAAAGACATTTTCTCACATTTTTGGAAAGCTTTAATGTTTTGATGAAAACTGAGCAAAATATAAACAATTCCATCTTTTTGACTGTTTGATAGGCAAAGCAGGCCTCAAGATTCAGAAAAGAGGAAGGCCACACCCAGCAAAAGAAACACCGCCTTCCAGTTAACATCAGAAAGGGCTGGAGATGGAAACTGTAATGAGAGCTGTTGCAGCCCCATATGGAATCAAGTCTGGTCTCTGTTATGAAGGCTGAGGGATCCATAACCTCCTCCCACCAGCACCACCATTGAGCCTGCTGCCCTTGACTCGAAGCCAAGGTTTACTATATATGCCGGACCAAGATTCAAATATTCTCCTGCTCTCTTGCCTTCAAAAAAGTGCTGGGTAACATGTCTGTGAGAGAATCCACCCTCACTCATAACACAGCCAAAAAAAGATCTGTCCATGTGTACATTCACAGCTCCTGACAAAGCAGCAAAGCTATGGTATAGGCAACACTTTTCCGCTGGACCAAAGATACTGGAACTTTCCATGTGAAAAGACATGGTTCGGCTGTTGTAGAGTCTCAAGGGAGTAGGGGAGGTACTGGAGGCGAGGCTGTGAGAACATAAGAAAAACCGTCCAACGAGAGGAGCCGGAACTGGGGAGTATGAAGCTTTGGCCCCACTTGATGCACAGCTGTGTTAGAAATGTGGTGAACTAGTATTTCCTGGATCATGTTTGGCCTGGGTCACAGGACAGCTGAGGTGGGAATAAAAGTAACGGTACCTTAGGCCCACCCTCCCTCAGGATGTGTGCTTCCAAGAGTTGAAAATTGCTCAGATCTGTCTTCACAGCTGCAAGGGCTCAGATAGAATAAATATAATGTGCATTTTATAACACCTCCATCTGGTTGTCTGTAATCTAGTGGGAGCGGAACTCTCTGCATCCCTACTTACTCTCTGCCTCTGTCTCTGTCCTGTCTTCTAAGGCTGTTTGACTGACTAAAATTTCCTCCTGCTCAGGGTGGTGGGAAGTGGCAGTGGCAGCGAGGACTTGACCTAAGCCATTCAATTATGCACTCCAGGAATCATCAAATAATCCCAATAATCAGCCTCATGTTTGGGCAAATTACTAAATAAATTGTGGTCAAACAGTTCTGGGAGTGCTAGAGGATCTATGTGTATTCCTGGCATGCTGGAGAACTATGTCTGAAATTGAGAAATGGTGTAGGTATCTTCTAAAATGTCTGCCTGCATGCCCAACATTACCAGATACAGAACTTTCCTTTACTGACTACTGCTCCACAGAAATTATTTTATATTTTAACCCAGGCATGAGTCAGGATTTCTGAGAATGGAGGCCAAATTGTCAATGGAGAAGCTGATTTAACTCTTAGAGCATGGTGACCAGGGAGCCACAGAAGAATGTTTACCTATTTTGCTGGACTGCCTTCCTCCTGAGAAAAACAGCACATCCACCACTGATTTTCGTGTCTTAATAAGCCAAATGTAATTATAAATATGAGGATGGGAAAGACACTGAGGGAAATTGATTTTGAGAAGAAACAGACAACGATTTCTGTCAGATGAAAGTGTCCTCTTGTGAAGACAAAGCAGGCTGCATACAAGCTCACTCTCTAAGTAGAATTAGTTTTAAAATTTACATCAGCTGGTGCCTGTTTGAGCTTTAATGTTGAGCCTAAGTGAAAAGACTCACTCTAGGGATTATGTAAAAATGTTCAAGTCAAGTACAGTGAACTTCTAACTTCCTCCTTCTCAGAGGGAACTGGCTTAGAAATCACACTTTAGCCAGAAACCCATGCCTTTCAATAAGCCTTTGATCACACTGCTCAAATCCATAAAATTGTCGTGGCTTCGAGCCTAATACAGTATAGGGAATATAACAAGAGGGTGCCCATGAAGTCTCTGGCACCCTCACCCGAAGCAGCAAATGTTTAAAAGACCTTCCCAGTCCTGGAAACCGATGGGGCATCAATCTGATTTCATTTCTGCACCATTGCGTTGGAGAATGGACTCCTGAGGAGGGCAAGGCAATTTGGCAGGAGGTGAGCTCTGGAAGATGGAGATAAAACTTCTCCAGGAAAATCTGTTCTACTGTCTCAGAGAACCCCAATTATGACACCAGCAACTTTCCCTGGATTATACAGAAAACCGCACTCAGCTGCAACTACTTTGGAGAGGAAATAAATTAATTCTCCAGCTAAAAAACTCCAGTGGATGTAGCCCATTTAATGTTCATCAGAGAACACAATGAATGAGAACAAAAAGTTCTAGGAGATGGATACACTTTCAAAGTCAGAGCCCCTCTGCAGGGAAGAACTCAGAGATAAGGGTAATGAAATGAAAGGGAAGATCTCACGGATGTTCTCCTACAAATCTAGGAATCTAAGACAAATTTATTCTTTTATTCTCTTTCTGTTGGGGTTTGAGAGTCCATTTGAACAGAAAAGTGTGTGTTATGTGTATGCATAGGCACAACACTTTTTTCTTTTCAATTCTAAAAACTACAGGAAGGATTGGATGCACTAAAGAAGAATTAGGAAAACAAGGGCATGAACTATGACGTACAGGTTGTTTTGATATAAGACACATCAACATGTACATTTTTATAGTTGATGATTTAAAATATGGAACTGCACTTCTTTGATCTAATAACCGGGATCTCACACAAGAAGCAAAATAATTACATTTTAGAGTGGCCCAAATTACCATAAATTGAATTAAATTTAAAGCGTACAGTATTTTCATTACCCCCTCTCTCTTTTCAAAATGATGTTGAGGGGCTGGGTGTAGTGGCGCAGGCCTGTAATCCCAGCACTCAGAAGGCAGAGGCAGGAGGACTGCTGTGAGTTTGAGGCTTGCTTAGGCTAGATTGTGAGTTTAAGGCCAGCCTGGGCTACATAGCAAGACCCTGTCTCAGAAAAGGAAGAAAGAAAAAACCTGAAGTTGGAGGGCAACATCATTTGTACGCTTGTCCCTCAAAACATCCCAAAGTGACTGCACAGTTTTCTTTTTGTCCTTGTTTCCCCTCACTGCTTTCTTCCCCTCCCAAGTGTCTTTCATTCTAGAAGCATTGTGGCTGCTACTTAGATTTCTAGTTAAAAATAATGCCTTGAATGTTTTTCTCTGGAAAGGGCAGGAGAATCTCATTTCTCTTGAATCACATGCATCTTATTTTCTTGTAACTCTGAAGGGCTACCTTAAGTCTTTGAGGGTCAATAGATTTCCAGGGTTAGTATTTTTTAAACTCTACCATATGTCTTATTTCCTAACTCTGGGCACTTTGAAAACTTGCACTTTGCAACTAGATTTGTGTGTGTGTGTGTGTGTGTGTGTGTGTGTGTGTGTGTGTGTGTGTTATTTCGGGTCAAAAGAGCGCTCTCCTTTCCCCCGCTGTCATGCATTACCTTTGTTCCTGTCTTGTTTCCATCACTCTTTTCATCCAGTCTTTTTTCCTACTTCTTTCTTTCCTCTTTTACCTTTGTTTTTGGCCTATGCTTCTGGGTCCTGTGTTAGCTTTCTGTTACTACAATACCAGAAATAATCAATAAAAACAAAGCATTTACTGTACTTTGGCTTGTTGCTTTAGCAGCCCTAGCCCAAGATTGTGTGGGCCCGTTGCTTTCAGGTGTCTGGTGGAGGTGGCCGAAGGGAGTGATGGGGAATGCCTGGTCCAGAAGGAGAAGGGGCCAGGATTCCACTGTCCTTCTCAAGGCCAGGACTGCAGTGACAAAGGGCCTCCCACAGGGCTCTGTCTCCTAAAGGCTCCACTGCCTTCCAAAGGCACAACCCCGGGGGAGAAAACCTTTCAAATAATAGCTCTTCGGGGGTACTTATCCAAACCATGGCAGGTCCATTCTAACATCCGCCCACAATGCCTTTCATAGACTGTCAGCCTGGCAGAGAGAAGGGGGTAGTATTGTGAAGTATAAACCAAAATTCATAAGCAATAAGGACCAATTTGTCAGTCCCTGATGAGTGGGTGAGTGATTCTTTTTAAGGGACAATTCAATACTGCAATCCTTAACTAATTCTCATGATAAGAAGTAGCTGAAAGCAAAGCATGACTAAGTAAAGCAGCGGTATATCCACCCTCCACTATGCAGTATTCATCTCAAGGTTTTTGACCTCATTGTCGAAACCCTAGGTAAGAACTGAATTTATTAAAATTTGACTCTTTTTTTAACATAATTTCCTTCCTCAGGAGAGAGAAGTTACTAGTGACTAAAGTGGAAAAATGCTAAGAAATCAAGGAAGCATTTTTTCATATTTAACAAATTCCAATAGGCAGAATACTGTTTCTTTGGCCTGTGACTCACCAATACCAAGCCTCTATAGAAATGTGTAACTGACGGCTGAGCCTTAATTATTTAGTGTTAGTTTATGGGCTACACAGTGGAGGGATACCAAAAGTGTCTCTTGTTTTCCCCTATAGTTCTTCTTTGCTTCTAAGAAAAAGAAGAAATAAAAGGGTACAGTATCTAAAGATGTGTACAAGTTCCCTCAAAGGGAAAGACCACATGCTCTTCAAAAATACTCACTAGCTCCTTTCTGCACTGGGAGGGAGGTCACCCGAGGGAGGGCGGTCACCCGAGGGAAGGGCTCACAGTTTGTACGTTTTTGGCACACTTCATCTGGCATCAGGTCATACTTATACTCAGTAAGTACTTACTGGATAGATGGGGATGCCTACAAATTTTAAACAGGCACAATCATTAGAGGATGAACTGGAAATATTTTTTTATTAAAAGCCACATGAAGACATAAACTGCAATTTATTTAAGTTATATCCAAAACACTGATTAATATTTTATACTCGGAGGTGTTCTGCACATGGCTGTTCTGAAATTAGTTGTCATTCATTGAGTATCAGCCTCGGTCATTCCAAGATGGCAATCTTCTCTTGCATTTCCCAATGACTTAGCTAAGAAAAGCCAGATTATTATCAAACTTTTTGATATAAATTTTACTCACTGAAATGTAACATCCTTGTATCTAAATGACAAGTTCTATAAATGATCCAAAGTAAAATGAAGATGATATTCTAGTCTTCTAATCTAGAGTAGTTCCTTAAGATTTGATCTGCCCTGAGTTAATTACTTAGAATTTTCTTTTTCTTTCTTTCTTTCTTTCTTTCTCTTTCTTTCTTTCTTTCTTTCTTTCTTTCTTTCCTTCCTTCCTTCCTTCCTTCCTTCCTTTCTTTCTTTCTTTCTTTCGTCTTTGTTTCTTGTCTTCTTGAGACAGGGTCTCAGTATGTAGTTTAGACTGGCCTTGAACTCACCTATGTTCTTTCTGAGGATCTCAACATACCATGTACCCATCTGTGGCTCACTGTCAGCCCATGTGTACTTTACCAAGGAGTTCTAACATCTACATTTGAAAGCAAAAATCACCCTGACCATTCTAATGTAACCAAAGTCAGCAAGGTTATTTTCTAAGAATTATGGGACTTACAGGAAGCTTTTTGAGATGTCTTTTGCTAAAAAGAAAAAAAAAATTAAACACCCAAGATTCATTTTTCTTTTCCAGTTCCAAACTATGTACTCCGTAAGGGTGGAGCAGCTTCTAAATTTGGCAAAGCTCCATTTCCGGGTTCTCTAGAAATATCAATCACTGCAAACAAGCAGCCAGCTACTAATGAGCAACCACATAAATGAGTCTCATTGAAAATACTGTAAGTTGTTTCATGTGTCCAGTGAGAAAAAGCTGGGGGGAACATTCCTCTTTTGATTAAGCATCACAAATGAGAATTTCACTTAAGCAAATGCTTTCTGCTAACTAATCTGGAGAATGCACAAGAGACTGAAGTTTTTCCTGAGAATATGGGGGGAAATATAAAGAAGCATGCATATATTTATGACTGTGGTACCCAGGGGAAAGTGAGTAATTACTGCAACTGCAGATGACAGTTAGTATTTATAAAATGGATACATACTCATACAAAATACCCAATCCTAAACAAAAAATGAAGATATAAGTGTGGTTTGACAAGATCAAAAATACTATCTTGATGCTGTAAAAACCTTTACTTGGAAAAGGTGCTACATTAGGTGTTCTTGTGTAAGGACTACTAATTCCTGATGGATCTATTGCTAGAATTCAAAGGGGTATGCAGGTTTGTGTAGAAAAAAGTACTTTTAAAAAATATTTACTAACTTATCACTCAAATTTAGTAATTTCCTGCTATTTTAACTTAGGAAACCAGTCCAGTTAGTATTAGCAGTATGTCTGACTTTGTCCCCAATAAAAATCACACATTATTTTTGTAGCACATTGTATTTATTATAAGTAATTAGAAGTTTCATTCTTGTCACTATTTCAAAATTATAGTAGATATGAGATCCACTGCTAGATCTTGATTACTGTTTAATATTTAAATTTAAAGTTGCTTATCAAAATGTTTTCTTAATATTTAGCATGATTTCAACATAATAAACCTCCATATTCTCGTTTGTCTTCAGCTTGTATACATCTTTTGCCTTTTCAGTATAATCACTTTGCTTTGTAATGTAAGCATTATTGTATGCATTAAAAGCTTTATTCCAAGCCAGTATTCTATGATTCTAGCAGTCTGCTAAAACTAAGAACTTCTATGCTAAACTAGTCATTGTAGCTGGAATAGTCATCAGCATATTTTATACTATTTGTCATGATTGTTTACCTGGAAAGACAGACACTTAGGACTATTCTCTATCACTTTTATGAAATTCTGCACTATTAGAGTGTTTTTACTCACTGCATGTTAATAAAAATAGTTCCTTGTAAATTAATTTGCTGATGTACATTAGCTGGATGTATTGTTTAAACTATACACATATCCCATATTTTGTAGAGTATCTTTTCTTATAGATGCTTTCTACACAATAACCATATACTAGTTTTTCCTCAGACTTCACTGATTTTTACATTTATCTGCAGCAATTTACCTAGTTCATTCCTTAAGCATTAATAGTCATTGAGAGAAGTATCCCTTAAAACACTAAGACTCATTGAGATAAAGCACTCCTTTACTTTCTATGTTAAGAGATTTAATTAGTCCATTTTTACGTTTATTTTTATCTCCATTGTCTTATTATCAAACAATGGCACCCTTTAAATATCAGCATTGACGTGTGCACCACACTACCTTACTACTTTATTTATGCGCCTGTCCTTTTGTTCTTTGAGGCCCACTGCACAAAGTATCAGCTCTTTGCTCATCCTGTCTATGGTTTCCATTTCCTGATCCTTTTAAACATGCATCACGTAACTCCCATGCTCTCACTATTAGGAATTACCGAAAACATACATTTTAATCTATGACTTTATGAAAGTTTTAGGAATGAGTAACAAGACATCCGGGTCTTTTTTTCATGGATTACCCGCAGGGCAGCTCACCTTAGTGGAAAAACGTCTAGGGATGAATGAGATCAGGGTGATGCGTTCGCCTTCCCTACGTCGTCTGACTCCCATCATCCCACAGCATTCTTCACATTTTGCTACATACTCTGCATCCTTCAGCATTTTTCACTGGATCTATGACAGACAGTGGTAAGAAAGAGACACATAATAAACAAACAAAAAGAAAAATGTACTAGAGCTGCTTAAAAGCTGCGTGTCTATTCCCATAGTGAGAAAACAATTTAAAAGTATCCTTTAAACTTAAAATATTTTTCATGCTACTTTTCAAGCATTAAAGAGAAAAGTCTCTTCTTCCTCCTTCCCTCCTCCTCGCCCTCGCCTTCCCCTCCTTTCTTACTACCTATCCTCCCCACCCCTTCTTCCCTTCCTTTCCTTTTTCTCTCATATTTCCGTCTTCTTTTCTTTCTTATTTCATTGTATTTTTCCTTCCATCATTTTCCCCTATATCCCAGCCACTTACTGTGTCAGACCCCAGGGGGTGGTGAGGGCAGGGGAGACACTTGCTCCATCATGCTCCTGCAGTCAGCATGCACAGGACCTTCGCTTTAGACCTCAGCTCCCAAAGCCTAAGAATAAAAATACGAAGAAGAGGAAAATATGAACTTTCTGGAGAGGACGGTGGAATTCAAATAGCTTGCTAAGAAAAACCTTACCGCACAAGTGTCTTCTGAGGCAAGGCTTTAATAAAAGGAGGAAATTGGCTTCTAGGTATGTGAGGCATGAGTTTTCCATTCAGAAGATCAGCAAATGTGGGGACATCACCGAAGACTGACCCTTTGTAAAATCATGTTGCTGAGTCGCAGGTGGCGCACAGAAGCTGCACATGTTCAATATACATGGCTTGGAGAGTTTGGAGATAAGCATGGAACTGATTACCACCATCCGTGGCAGAAACGTATCAATCAGCTCCAAGGGTTCCCTTTTGCCTGGCTTATTTGTTATGGTTATAATTATGATTATTATTGTGTGTGTGTGAGAGAGAGAGAGAGAGAGAAGGAGAGAGAGAGGCGAGCAGGGAAGCCAGTCTCATAAATTGTTACATGCACAGCTTTACAGCTTTTGCTCTGACACGAGGAGTGATGGCACAGTTTTGAACAGAAATGGGACCTCATTTAACCCATGTGTAAATAAAATTATTGGTCACCGTGGTAAGAGTGTTTGAGAAGTGGAAGTGGGTGAAATATTAGGATTTACTGATGATTGGATATTAGTTGTAGGAAAATAAAATAGTTAAGGGTTACTAGATAAGAGACAGGACAACTAGGAAAACAGAGTGGCCCTGACCTCAGAAGGGAAAGCGGGTTTTGGAGATGATAGCTAGACATACTTGACCTACTAAATTTAAGCTGCGTTTTACATATGCAAATGAAGATGGGAAGGAAGCAGCTGTATATGTGAATCTGCATTTCAAGAGAGTGGGTCAAGGACAGGGGTATAGCTCAATGGTACAGTGCCTGTCTGGCAAGTTCGAGGTCCTGAGTTCAATTCCTGGTAGAAAAAAAAAAAGGTGGGTCACACTGACCTATGAACTTGGGAAACATTAGTCTGTAATGATAGCTAAAGATGTGGGTATGGATAAGATTATCTTGGGAGCAGGTAAAAACGTGAAACACTAAGACAGAGGTCCAAGATCAGGCCTTTGGAGCACTCCAATAATTAGATATGGGAGAGATGAGGTCAGACTAACAGGAAAAAAAAATCAAGAAACAAAAACCAAACAGAAAACAAAACAAGGAAGAACTCCCCAGAAGGTAGGACAGATAGGGGACAAAGATTCTCCCATACGGTCGGACTCTAAATGTTAGCAGTAACAGTTCATCCTGGGACCTTCTGTAAAGAGGATGCTGTTTATTTCAAATATGTTTAAGGTGCTGAGCAGAGTACTGCACATATTCCACTGATATTTTTCTTCGTCTTGAATTAAGACTTGCCTGGTGCAGAAAAATAAAAATATATCATACTGGAAAAGGGACCCACCAAACATTTTGTGTCTGTGCTTCAGTTTTCTGTGACATTTTAGCTAAGTGGGGAGGGTATCCTTCTCCTTACACGTGATATGGCTCATGCTGACTATGTGAGCATGATAACCATACTACATGATGGACTGCAGGGTCACGCACAGTATTCTGCCTCCGCTGTGGAGATGAAACCATTTATTCAATTGCAAATAGGCTTATAAAGTGGAAATGGAAATTAAGAAAGTTGCCCATGAAAACAAAAGCTTTCCTACATGGTCTTTCTTTTGTACCATTACAAGTGAACATATTTTCCTCTCTTAGTTCAAACTATCACTGCTGTAATAGTCAGCTATGTATGCAAAAATACTCTATTTCTGTTCTTTTAGAATAGAATTCAACAGAGGTTAACTTCTAGATTGAGAAAAATCAACTTTCTTTGGAAATTAAATTAAAAATTCTATTCTTTGAATAGAAAAGAAGTAGTAGGGAAAGAAATAGAGAACGTAAATTGCTTACATAAAACTGTATTTAAAGTTTAGAAGCCAGATATGTTTGATTGGAGAAAGCAATACGCTGTCATTGTGAGACGGTCATTATGAACAGAAACCTAGCATGTGGCATTCGGTGGCACCTGCTCTTCTTGGGGCTTTAAGCTTCCTTCCTTCCTGAAGCAACAGCTCATTTCTGATGGATGAATCCAGCAAGGCAAAAAAGGCCAGCTTCCGAGGTGTCAACACCTGTGTGTGTCTCTTTTCTTAAGGAGAAAAAAAAGAGGCATTCACAGAAAAGTGCAAAATTTTAACTGAAGTTGGGTTTTTGATATTTTATGAAATTAATTCATTCATGTTGCCCCATACCCCACACTGTAAGTAATATCTTAGAGACATGAACAAGATGACTGCGCACAACTGTTAGGGAAAATGTTTCTCTCTGCACTCTTTCTGCCTCATCTCTCTACCCATGTGGCTGGCTGTCTATGTTCTTCTTCTCTCCCACCCTCCCTCCTCTTTTATCTGCATTGATATTGTTAGCTCTAGAAGTGATTTTCTTTTCTAGGGAAGATTTTGGATATAAGCTTATGGTAGAAAAAGAAATTACATACTTGCTCTTCAGGCCAAGTAAAGATACATTTCTCAAGCCTTACTTTGTACTAATTCAGGGGAAAATATTCACATCCTAACTGATTTATGGTTTTGGGAGTAAACATTTGTTCTAGGGAGTCTGTACTGAATGATGTGTAATTCTAAGTTTCAGATCTAGCAGCCTGTGAGGTAAAGACTAGTAATAAGACTCTATACACCTATATTTTCCAAATTAATTTGAGCGAATTTATGACAAATCTTCCTCACTGTATTCTTAGATAGTGGTCTTGATAAATACTAAATAAAATGATAAGAAAAATTGAGCCAGACTCCTGACATGCTCCTGCCTCTTGTGGAAACAATGTGTTTAGAGGAAAAATCATGATTTATTTATCTTCGTATGCATTAATTCTGAGGCAAAAAAGTAAAACGACTTAAAGGAAATAGCAAGAACATCAGACTTAACTGCAAAAACTCTCTCTCTGTTTTTAAGTGTTCCTTTAATGCTTTGGCCCTTTGATAAAATCAGGTCAATGACAGGTGATGCAGTTTAATGGTCAGAAGCATCCTAAAGAAGTAAAAAGTCAAAAATAATTCAGCTTGTGTTTAAGACTTACAGTTACTGACTTTGTGGCCTGAAAAAAGAAACCATTAAGCCTTTGCTACACCTCTTTTTCTCCCCATAGGGAAGCAAAGTATTTACCTCCTTTTCCCATGATTGGAGAATGGTAACCTTCAGAAAGCGTTGTCCATTCTCTACAACGAAGACAAAATTAACAACAAAGATCAGAAAACCTTTTCTTCTAAACTTGAGAATCACGCTAGTGAGCACTCCTTACAGAGGTACTTCCGGTGCCCGTGCAGAGCTACACATCTGCTGGCTGCTACCGGGTGCTGTACACTTGAGCACATTCCACTCCCTTTCGCCTTTGGTAGTCTCACCAGCTCTGCCCTTTTATCCCTTATTTCTAAATAAGCTCCAGTTTCAGAATATATAAGTGATATGGATGCTACTGTTTGAAGAGCTAGAGCTATGATTTGAATATGGATCCAGAGGTAGAGAGCTATAAAGCCGTGATGAATTAGTTCATTAGAAAACTGCTCGTAAGTGTTTATGTGTGCGGGATGCGGAGGTAGGTATGTGTGGGCAACTCATGGAAGTCAATAAAAGAGTTGATTGTAGTATTGTTCTTTAGTTCTAGGCTTAAAAAATGAGACAGAAGTGAATGGAAGGGATGGTATGATTTCGGGAATATGTCATCAAAGAAATGGGGTTTGCCTTCCTCTTCTACCCTTGCCCACACCTATGGGATGGAATATAGGTATATTTTTGAGTAATCTGATGCTATGCATATGCAGATAGTTCCCTAGGGACAGGAGAGGAACAAAGTAGATCTCAAGTGCAAAAAGTCTTCAAGCCAGAAGCCCAGATATCTTCCAAAATATTTCTGAGAATGTCATTTAGATTCCATTCATTAGTTAGATCACAGCATACCTTATCTAATATGGAACAGAAGACAGATTACACATTAATCACCACAATCAATGAACTAGAAAAATAATAGAATAATACTGAAGAAAATAGAAAAAATAGCGAATAGAGGAGATGTAATGTAATAGAATGTAATAGAAAATTAATGTAATAGAAAACAGAAAAAGAGCAGAGAACAATGAAATAAAAAGTGAAATTATTTAAGAATACTATTCATATATACAAAATTCTACAGAGATTAATTAGGAGAAAGGGCCAGGGAGGGGAAGAGAGAATACAGGGACCACAATTACAGATTGCATTGAGAAATTATACAATTTCTCAATTGTGCAAAAATTATACAATTTCTTATATAAGAAATTTTATGATGATGCATTCTATAAACACAAAATGCTAATTATGTGTAAATATCTAAGTTAAGAAAAGTTACTTATGAAAATAAAAGTAAACACCCCCAACATACCCATGCAATTAAAGAGATTTAATCATAACACAAAAACCTACAAATCCAAATGTTTTAACTGGTGGGTGTTACTAAGTTATCAAGGAAAAAAGAGACCCTTTCCTGATAAAACTCTTTCAGATTGAAATTAGTATGAACTTAATAATACTGCAAATTATTGGCTATTGTCATTTATGAGACAAGTGCAAAAATTCCTCATAACTTACACTGTGTGAAGTGTGTGTGTGTGTGTGTGTGGGTGGGTGTGTGTGTGTGTACAGGTAAAACGACCTCATGACTAAAGATAGTTTATCTTGAGAATGTTAAAATGGTTTGAATTTAGAATATGAATTATTGTATTACACCAAACTGACACTTAAGAAAAATACTCTACCAATTAATAGTCATTTAATAAAATTCAAAACCCACATATGAAAGAAACAATGAATGAGGCAACAGAAAGTAAATTTCCTAATCTAATTACTACTGGAATATAAGCAGATATAATGACAGTGGCATGTTAGAAACATTTCCCTCCTGAGTTATCCTCCCTATCTACTTTGACATCCAAGTTTAGGCTCATGGGTTCAAGTACGAGGTTCAGATAGCGGATTTCAAGTGTCTTCCTTAATGAAGAAATAGCCTGGGACCTCCGTTCTTTCTGTTTGTTTCCTTCTTTCCTTATATTGCTCCTGATGTGGATGAAGCCAAGAACCATTCATGGTGGAGTCAGGAAGCGGGAGTCTGAGGCTATGTACGACATGTAGGTCCACGTGACTCCCCCACTGATAGCTTCCAAGCATCTGAAATGTAAAAAATAAAGAAAATTCTATTATGTTTAAGTGTTGTTACCTCAGTTGTTTCTTTTCAACAAGGTATTGAAATTATTATTACATGTAACAAGAGAAGAAAGGAAACAAAGTTTGCATAACAATAAGTAAACCCAAATTAGTTTTGGAGAAGTAAGTGTTTATATACCTAGAAAATCACAGAGACTTCTATTGCAATGTCAATGAGCTACAATTGTATATCCACAAATATTCAAATATTCAAAGGTTTGAAAATACCAGTGTTGATAAAGTCATAGGTCAATACAAATCTTCATCAATTGTTAGTGTGAGCAATTTTTTTTTAAAAGAAGTACTTTGGACAAGTTCTGGAATCCTTTTGACTATGGGTAAGAGAAACTTTAGATAGGATGGTTTAATTGACATGAAAGCCACTGTCCCCTGAAGCCAGGGGCTACATGAAAGGCACTCCTATAATAACCAGGTGCTCTGCACATCTTCAAGAGCCTAGTTCTTTGCAGTTCTTCTTCTGCCATTTTCACACATCAACTTAAATCACAGACGGTACTCCCTGTTAGTGAGACAAGTATGGAACTAGTCCACATGTTATTTAGACAGGTAATACCCATGTATTAGGGTTCAGTACAGAAAGAGATTTAATATAAAATATATGTATGATTATACAAGGAGTTTCTCGGTAGGCTTGTGTGGTCTGCAGTGGAAGAGTCCCAGTGGTCATCTGCCAGATCAGGGTTGCAAGAAGGCAAAATGGCCATCTGCCTCTGGAGTGCTGGAGCAGCCAGTGGAATGTTGGAGGCCTGCAGCTCACTGCGGGTTCAAGTGTGAGTCTGTGTCAGAGCCAAAGCGTCCACATCAAAAGCCTGGAGAGTCTGACAGACATACCCAGAGCTTTTCTGACCTTACAGGTGGTTCTTATTGGCCTTGATCTTACCATGCCTAGAAATGAGAAAACCACTTCCAAAAGTGCGCATTGACCTGGGTGCTAGTAGTATCATGCCCATTGTGAGATCAACTACTGGCAGAGAGATGGAATAGTAATATATTTATGGGAGCAAGATTTTTAACAGTGAAAAATTAGAAACTAAGTATTCATTAAGAAGTATACTGATACAATTTTATATTGTAGCATTGCAAAATAATCCAAATACCAAAACTAATAGGAGTACAAGTTAACCTTTATTGAGGGTACTCAGTAACAGTAACTTTTATAACAGGCACTTTTGTAAGCGTTTGCCCAATCCGTACTCATTTTCACATCAACAATCCTGTGGCAAATACTACCAAAATTGTTGTATAGATTCAATGCAATTCCCATTAAACTACCATCAGCATACCTCACAGATCTAGAGAAAACATGCCTTAAATTCATCTGGAACCAGAAGAGACCCAGAATAGCAAAAGCAATTCTGGGCCACAAGGACAAGTCAGGTGGAATCACAATCCCTGACCTGAAATTATACTACAAAGCTACTGTAATAAAATCAACCTGGTACTGGCTCAAAAACAGACCTGAGGATCAATGGAACAGACTGGAAGATACAGCCACAACCACAAACCCACTCAGCCACCTAATCTTTGACAAAGGGGCCAAACAACCTCACTGGAAGACAGATAGCCTCTTCAATAAATGGTGCTGGAGAAATTGGTTTGCCACTTGCCGAAGACTAAAAATAGACCCAAGTCTATCACCATGCACCAAACTCAAGTCAAAATGGATCACAGATCTCAACATTAAAACAGAAACACTAAACCTATTGGAAGAGAAAGTAGGTTAAAAACCTTGAAGACATAGGAGTAGGCAGAGAGCTCATGAACAAAAATCAGACTGCAAGGGAAATACTTCAAAGAATCAATAACTGGGACCTCATTTTACTGAAAA
Organism: Dinomys branickii; assembly: GCA_004027595.1. NCBI lineage: Eukaryota > Metazoa > Chordata > Mammalia > Rodentia > Dinomyidae > Dinomys > Dinomys branickii. The sequence continues at coordinate 76,740 of PVLD010007587.1, forward strand.
GTTTGTGCACATCTAAAGAAATCACCAGCAGAGTAAAAAAGAAAACCTACAGATTGGGAAAAAATCCTAACTGCCTCAATCCTAACCTCGGACAAAGGTCTTCTATCTAGAACATACAAAGAATTAAAAAACATGCACCTATCCAAATTCAATGACCCAGTTCAGAAATGGGCATCTGAGATGAATACACACTGCTAAGATAAAGAAATACAAATGGCAAATAAATATATGAGAAAATGTTCTACATCTTTAGTCATTTAAGAAATGCAAATGAAAACAACATTGAGATTTCATCTCACCCCAGTAAGAATGGCCAGCATAAAATCATCCAATAACAAATGCTGGCGAGTCTGTGGAGAAATAGGAACTCTTCTGCACTGCTGGTGGGAATGCAGACCGGTGAAACCACTGTGAAGATCGGTTTAGAGATTCCTCAGCAAACTAGGTTTAGAGGTCCCAGCAAACCCAGCTATTCCCCTTCTGGGTATTTTCCCAGAAGATCTGAAAATGTCATATCACCATGATATGTGTGATAGCTAAATTGTGGAAGCAACCTATATGTCCATCCACAGAGGAATGGATTAAAAAACTGTGGCATTTTTGTATATTATTCAGCTATACAGAAGGACAAGCTGGAGGCTTTTATAGGCAAATGGTCACGGTTAGAGACCATACTCATAAGTGAGGTAAATCAGATGTGCATGTGCAAACAGCATATTGTATCATTAGCATAGGAACCTGGAGGTGGGAATATAGATCAGGAGGTATGAAGGGAGACTGCTCAAAAGTAGAGAGCAATCGGGATGAAGGGAAGGAGAAAAGAAAGAGGGGGATAGCTGTGCAGATATGTATATATGTGCAGGATGGCTGACATGGTTGCACTATTGTCTCATGTCGTTTTGATGTGAGGAACAGTGGATGATTGTTTGATCAATCTTGTATGTCTATTTGTATTGCCCTGAGCATACACTTTGAAGTTATCAATGTGTAATACAACAACCATTGTTGATTCCCTGCCACCTTATCTGTAGTTCAGTTTTTGTACTATTCTTGTGCTGCTGTGTGTCCGTTGGTGTTTTTGTTCTTTTACTTTAAAAAAAAAAATCCTGTGGCAAGCCAGTTTTTCCAGTTTTCACCATTTGAATTTGGTGATTAGAATGACTGACCTGAAAACAACATGCAGTATAACAGCCATTGTTGAACTCCTACCATCTTGTATGGTGAAGCTCTGCATCATTTCCAATGTTGTTTTTTAATTATTATTATTATTTTTTACTTGTTACTGTCTTTGATTGTTTGATCAATCTTACATTCTTATGTCTAATGGATTGAGTAACTTCGTTGAAGATAACAGTATGTAATATAGTAACCATTGTAAATTTCTATCATTTTGTCTTGAGGCCATGTATTATTTTGTTGTTTTTATTTTGTCTTCATTATTGTTTTGTCAGTTTTTTTAATTTTTAAAACAAAAAAACCTGCTGTGGCATTGAACATTTAAATTGAGATAGCATTTTTATACTTTTTATATGGATGGGATTGCAAAATTTTAAGTCTGGTAATAGCATGTATTGGCAAAAGACAGACATGTGCATGTGCACATACATACATATATATGAACAAAAGAAATCTTTTATAATATATATAAAAGTGTAATTTCTCATGTGAAAGACTGAAAAATTAACTTACCTGAAGACACAAACCTATTGAGAAGCAGAGATGACTTTTGACCTAGACAATCTTCATACATTTAAAATAAATGATTAAATCAAGAGGTGTGAATGTGAGGAATATGATAGTCATAATCGTGAGTAGATGGTAGCCTATCATTACAAAAGAAAATATGAGAGCTGTTGTGTCAAAGGAGAGGAGAAGGTTCATCTGGGGAGAGGTCATACTGGCAGTTTAGGCTGGATGCCCATATTCTAATGTCCAAGTACCACAAAGCAACCAAATGTAAAGATTTTGAAAACAGTCTTGTGTATGGAGAATTGGATGGTACCATGTAGTGGCTGAAACTGTGTAAGTGGATTTAAAGTGAAAAGAGAAAAGCAGGGGGAAAGCTGGGAGTGTAGCGTGATGGTAGAACATGCGTCTAGTAAGCACAAAGCTCAAGAAGAGTGACAGAGACAGAGACAAAGAGAGACAGAGTTGAGGTTGGGAGAGAAAGGAATCAAAAGAGCAGACTGGAGAAGAATATTGGAGCATTTGTGAATCAGAGGGAGGTGTCTTGGATAACAACCAAGTGTTAAGTCTTATAGACAGTTATGCAAATACAGCAGAGAGTGGTAACGACACTTGGCAGTGAGTTCATCATTAAAGATCTGGATGTAACCACATTCAAATGCCACTGCACTGGGAAACCTGCACGAGCGCCCTGAAAAATCTACAGGGATGAGTAGGAGGGTATGAGAAATGTACTCTGGTTTTCAGGTGGCCTTTGTTGGGAACAGAAAAAGATGATGAAGGCATTATCCAGAAGAAAGGAATGGTTTTTCTATGGAAAGGACGTGAGAAATTTTTTAGCCTGTGAGAAAACAGTCAGCAGAGGGAGGGGTGTACAATATTGGGAAAGATGAGAAAGTGTAGGGCTTTCTGTGGGGGCCACAACTGGGAGAAGATCAAGAAGCAGTGGATCAGGAGCACAGGTGTAGAACTCAGCCTTGGACGTGAGAAGTACTGGGAAGTGAACAAGGCATCTCCCAGAAGGACAGGGAGACAGATGGAACATAGAAAGACGGCGATGCATTCTATCCTACTGCATTTCCAATCAGTCTTTCCCAGAAGAGATACTTGGCCAGGAAACCAGGAAACAAGCAGGTGGTCCCATGTCTGTTGGGTAAAGTTAATATATAGTTGTTTGATTATTCAGGTTTGAGTTTTAGGACCAAAAAGAAAAACAATAGAAGAGATCAAAGGCAATTACTGCAAATTTATGAATCTCATCCAGTTGCCCAGCCATTTGTCTCCTGACCTAAATTTCTCTCTCCCTGAGTGACTAGAGCTGGAGTATCGCCTGCTTGGAGGTCTTTCTAAACCCACATGGCCAATGCACTGCAACCGGAGGAGAGCTCCAGGGAAGTTTCACAGGATACCAGTAGGGAAACCTGGCTAGTCCACACACTCCTTTCATAGAGGAGAAAGCCAAGTTCCAAACACATACACTCTAGTCCCAGGGTCAAGGGATTACTGAGTGTGGATGAGCCCACACTTTGCCTTCCTCTCTTTAAGACTTGTGAATGTGTAATGCATTATTTATTTTCCGTTTTTAATTACCTTCTCCAATAGAATGGGATCTACCCAGGGGAAAGGGTTTGTCTGCTGCTCACTGTTATTGCATCAGCCTCCAAAGTGTGCCTGGTATTTAGAAGGCACTTGAATATTATTTGTTGAACGGATGAATTGCGTCTACTCCAATGTATTTTTCCCTCTTCATTGCAGTGTCAAAGAAAACACCTTAGAGTGAAGTGGAAAGTCCCAACAATTATTTCCATGCAAATAACTTTCTCATGAACTCTGCTTTCTTATTGGGTAGATAAAATCTCAGGGAAGAAGAGAATTCAAACCCAGGACCATCTGGCTTCAGACCCAAATAGTGGTTGAATTCAACCCATTCAACTGAAAACACTGAAGCGAGATATATGAGAGTAGCAGCATAATGACAAAATGGAGGAAAAAAGAAGAGAAGGAACTAACTCAATGTTATAGAACAAACTACACAGAGTTTACCCAGCAGTGAATTTCATGATGTATTTTTTGTGTATCTACATCTATATCTTTATCCATACATTTATATGTATGTCCATTGTAATGGCACCAAAAGAAATTTCATGAAAGGATTCAGTGGGTCTGCTGCTAGGGGAGTGTTATGAAAACTGTAACTTATGACCCTTCAGCAGCTGTTTACATGGCAACTACAAAGAAGCAGAGTTGATACTTAGTTCTTAGGAACTGTGAAAGAAGGTTTCCCTACCGATTCCCTGAAGTGAAATCCTCTCTCCCCCCTTCCCCTGCCCACTTCCTCTCAAAGGAAAGAAAAGATCAGCACCCTCAATGTATCCATCTCAGAAGAGTTATATGAAAGCACATAGTAGCTTACATGACAAAAGTTTTATTTGTGGAATTAGGCAAAGGAATTAAATTTTATGTTTGGGAAAGATGCAATGAATATTTAAAGATGCATGTTGCTTTGAACATTCCACTATCTTGTTTTACAACCCTGACCCTCAATGGCAAGTGAATAGAACAGTAATGTGTGGTAAAGTTTATATATGTTATAGGCTGTCAAAGAGGGTGATGCTCTGCTTGTAGAAATTTTGGCATAATGCAAAGCCACAAACAAATGTGCCTCATGTTCTTTATTCAGACAGCCCAGCATCTTTCTGACAGGGCATAGGGGAAGACATCCATTGGGAAAGTGTTTACCCACCGATCTCTCCGCTCCCCAGTATCACCCAAGTCAGTGGAAGTGCAGAGTTGACCAAGGAGAAGATTGCTAATCCTTGTAGGGAAAATAGAGTCAGAGCAAGAAAGCACTGCATTTCCCTTCCTAGTACAAATTAGGGGAATTCTAGGAGACTCACTGAGATTGATAATGCCCGTAAGGGCTTGGGGATATAGCTCAGTGGAATAAGCGCCTGCCTAGCAAGTGCAGGGTCCTGAATTCGATCCCCTGTACCGCCAAAAAAAAAAAAAAAAAGATAATGCCTGTAAGGGAAGCCTAGCAACCTCAATCTCAGCAAGACGTTGTGCTGGGCTGCAGAACATACCGGTTCTCTCTTGTGTCATCATTGATGCTGAGCATTCATAAAACATAGATTCTGAAAAAGCATCTAGAAGGCCAAAGTGTCAAACCTTCCTACTTTTTTCCTGAATGGATCCTTTACATTTAGAAATATACATGAACACAAGTCTGGTCTTGAGCTTTCTGTAGCACCAAAGCTTTTAAAGGCCTAGTGATGGGATGTACCTGGGGAGAGAGGGAGCAATCTCACTCTATCATCATTCTGTGTGATCCTCCAAAGCGCACAGGAGCTTTCAGTGGTTTCCATAGCTGCAAAGAAACACAGCAGAAGGCGAGTCTTGGAACTGCCAGGTCAATCGCTCAAGGTTTCATTAAGAGGAAAGGTTGCCATGCTTAATCTGCTGTAAAAGGAAAACTGTCCTAAGGGAGGTTCTTGTAACTGTTTGGGTTAGGGCAGGTTAATAGAGTGTCAGAGAAAAGGTCATGTCCCCCTGATGACATGGAGGGAAACATTCATCTTCTTCTCCAGCTCTAATCAGCAAGTAACCTAATTTGCTTGCTTTTTCATGAAAGTGGGTCTGGGATAAGGCTTTCTTACTTGTTATCATGGAAAGAAAAGTACAGCGCTCAGAAGAAAATAGCCAGGGAGCATTCAATTCCTAAGACAGGGAGACATCAAGTAGCATTTTAGAGCCACCAAAAATAAATAAGCAATTCTCAGAGTATTACATAATTAATAAGGAGAATCTTGCAAGTATTTTTTAAAGAAAATAAAGTGCCAAAGAACACTGTTCAGTGAAGAATTGGAGCACAGCAGGAATCAGGATTCTCTATAAATAACAATCAAAAGTACTCAAATAGAAATAAGAAACCACCTAGAACAAACAGGTGTGAAAGAAGAATGGTATAGGAAACCCCAAAGAGAGTTAGGAGAATCTGTGTAGCACAAGAAGTAAACCAGGGCAGCACCCTCAGCAGATTATACTCTCCACCTATGCAGTCCACCTCTGTGCTCCCCTTACCATGACATTCACCACCCTTCCATCAAGTTGTAAGATCTCTGTGTTCGCCCCTCTGACCCAAGATCTCTTTGACAGTCTTGTGCAATGGAATAAGGCAGAAGTCATCCTCTGCGATATCCAAGCCTGGATTATAAAAATATTCCCTTCTGCCTTGTTTCCTTGGGACACTTTGCTGTGGTTTGGATTAAGAATGTCACTCAAGGTCTTCATCCCCCCAGAGGTCTGGCTTTCAGAAGGCACTTGAATCGTGGGGGCAATATAGCTGACTTACTGTCAGGAGTTGGGGTCTGATTGGAAGAGGCGGGTAACTGGGGGTGTGACCTGAAAGTTTTCTCTCTTGCAGGCTCCTTGCTTTACTTCTCTGAAAGACCCACAAGAGGCAACCAAAGCAGAGGGGAATTGAGGCCCCTGGGTTTGGTATTCTTGAAATTCTAGCAGACAGCCAACATCCAATTGCCAGCTATAGGACTGAGTCAGCTTGCAAGTCAATCATGCAGTGTCTAGTTGATGCCACCCAGAACAAAGAAACGTTGTCCTCTCTGAGCTCTGGGAAGCCTGCTGATCCTACACTAAATAAGTGCTGGTTGTTTTGAGCCACTAAGCTTGGGGCAGTAGGGGTAGCAGAGCAATAGATCATGAGAATAGGACCAGCGGTGGGATTGCTGATTTAGCCAAAGGTTTTGCATTTCTTTGGAAGAAGAAAGTGAAAATTGATCAGTACTGTATTTTGTATTGTGTGCGGTTTTCTGCCATATGCCACCTCCTTCAAAAATATGCCTAGACCTCATTCTATAGGTTTAGGTGATCTCCAGAATCCTCTAGGTAGCCTTTATTAAAATTTGAATGAAAGGATACTTGAAGTATATTTTTAGTTCACTAGAGGGAAAGAAAACTTCAAATAATACAGTCATTCAAACAGGCTGTGTTATGTAAACGACACTCTATACCATTCTGATGTGCCTGGGCCACTTTTCAGTTAGATGAGTGACTTCAACAGTGCTAGGGCCAGCAGTGCCAACAGAGTTCAGCATACAAGAGAAGTCACACTGCAGAGCACAGTGCAATAGCCACAGGAACTGTCATCCAGGTCCTTTGTGAGACAACAGTCAGTATCAGGACGCATTAAGTGTGTGCATGTAAGTTACAAACAGCACATAATGTACGCACTCAGTATTACTTTAGGGAAAGATTTCTTCACTGTGGTTATGTGCAGTCAGAGACTGGCCATGGCAATGGTTCCTGATGGGATTTTCAGATACTTAACAAATATATACATTTCAGAATTTGAGGAAGTGTAGAAAATATTAAGGAGATTAAAGGGATAGCAAGCTAGCCCGACGTGGTGGCACACACCTGTAATCCCAGCACTCAGGAGGCTGAGGCAGGAGGATCATTGTGAGTTCAAGGCCAACCTGGCCTACAAAGTGAGTTCAAGGCCAGCCTGGTCTGAATACTGAGATCCTGCCTCAAAAAGACCAACAAAGAGGGCTGGGGATGTAGCTCAGTGGAATAAGTACCTGCCTGGCCAGCGCAAGGTCCTGAGTTTGATCCCCAGTACTGAAAAAAAAAAAATAAAGAAAGAAACCAAAAAGGGGGGATGGCATAGCAAGCTAACACAGAGAGGATGGGCAGGTGAGGTTGCAATTTGCTGAAGAAAAACTCTGCCAAGGTAATATTTAACCATGGCCTTTGGGAAGTGCAGTGAATCAGGTAGCTGCCTGGAAGGACATTTTGGGTAACAAGAATAGCAGGATAAATTCTATAAGAAGTGAACATTCTTCACGTGCTGAGAGGATGGCAAAGACATTACTGTAACTGAAACAGGGCAAGCTAGGAGTTACATGGAAGCTCAAGCAGTATTGGAAGCAAACACAGCCATTTAGAAATGATTACTGCAGAGTGTATTGAAAAGATATGTCTTTTTCTGAACATAGTCCCCAGGTAACTGCATACTTGACTGTACTCACACATGTTATTGGACCAAATATTTGCTTTCCTTCCCCTACCAGATTCACATGTGGAAGCCTTGCCCCTCCTTGGTGGTATTTGGAAGTGGGACATTTGGAAAGTAATTCGAGTTAGAGAATGAGGGTAAGACACTCGTTTAGTGTTCAGAGAAACCAAGAAGAAAATGCTGTGTGAGGAAACAGCTATCTATAAACTGGAAGAGGAGCCCAACCATGCTGAATCCTTCCTTGGAAGCCTCCAAAAATGTGAGAAAATGAACCTGTGGTGTTTAAGCCACCCAACCTGATATTTTGTTTTGATAGGATAGCTACCAAGACATACTCTGTAACTACAATGCCCTTTTTTTTTCGTTTTGAGGTGCTGGGGATTGAACCCAGTGCCTTCAAACTGGGCTATATTTCTAGCCGTGTTTTAAAATTTTGAGATTGGGTCTTGCTAAATCACTTAGCTGCCCAAGGTGGACTCCAACTTGTGTTCTTCCTGCCTTAGCCTCTGAGAATGCTGGGATTACAGGCATGTACCAATATATTCTGCTCAGATCAGTAAGGTTTAGTTTAACATTAAAATCTTGTTTAAAAAATTCCCTACCTTTTTCCTCCTCTAATTTTTTCAGTCCACGTCTATTAGCTTTCCGATAACAAAGAGGCTAAATGAACAGTCCCTTACCTGAGAGTGCATACTGGTCAGTTTTTGTTACAATAACTTTTCTAGTTGTAGTTCTGATATGCTATTTTTGTGCATATTTGAGCAAAAGGATGAGCTTTGAAAGATCTGTCTCTCTCTCTCTGCTAATTAGAATGTCTTCTGTTAAAGTCTTGTGCAAGCTGTGTTGCAAAAATGAAAATAAACTCTTCTCTAATATGCATATTACAATTTTACTGGAAAGATTTTGTAGACTGCCCTTGCTTTAAGGGGAAAATAATATTTTCTTATTTCAGTAGAAGATCCTTGCTCTTATGTAGAAATCCTCCCATTTATAGCTATTTGTTTAGTTGTTAATTCCTTTGTTTTCTCTCATCATCAGATGATTTCCTTGGTTAAAACGTTTGGAGTTTCTGCTTTCTTTCAGGATTTAGCTATCTAAATATAGGGTAGGGTTACATTTTGTCTACTAACTCAGGCATACATGATTGCATGATAGTTTTTAGTATCTCCTAGCTACATTTTCAAATTGTTTATTGCTGCCATTTACATACACGTAATGATCACATTCACCTTAGGGAGTTTGTACCTCTACATGGTATATCCTGATTCCTCTTTCTTTCCCACCCCTTCCCTTCCCTTCCTTCAACTCCTCTTCCCTTCCTTATTTACAAAAGTTTTACTTCCATTTTATCCTTCTTTTCTCATTTTTTCCCTTCATTCCTTTCCCCACTTCCTAGCTCCCCTTCCCACTTGAACAATTTCTTCATATTTCACAATACCTCTTGAATTCAGCTGATTTCTCTGAGTTCTTCAGATATTTCATCCGATCTTCTTTGTTCCCACTGTGCTCAGTGTCCTTCTCTTCATCTTTTCTAGGGGTCCTCTGGCAACAGGGAAAGGTAGGAGTTGTAAGAACACTGAGTCTCCCCTGCATTTTGCTCCAGCTTGGATCGTGAAGGTCCCGAGTCCCTGAGCTAAACAGTTGGTCACCAGGGTGGTGGCCTTAGGAGGTAGTGGAACCTGTAGGAGGTGTGGCCGGAGGTCTTCATGCCACTGAAGTGGTGCCCGTGAACAAGATGGCAGGACCTGATCTTTTAATCTTTCTTGCTTGCTTCCTGGCTGCTGAGGTGAGCAGCCTCACTTGATCACACATTCTACCCAAGATGTGCTGCCCTAATCACTTATGGACTGGAACCCCCAAAACTGTGAGCCTAAATAAATGTTTTCCATTTATAGGTTGATTTCCTTATATTTTCATTGTAATTATGGCAAGCTGGCTACACCAGTTTCACCAAGCACATATCTGGCACGGTTTTCTTTGTTTCTTTGGCCACAGCTCCCTGCCTTAGCCTTCCTCCTCCTCATCTTCTTCCCGCTCCTCTCTCCATTCCCCCTTTCTTCCTCCCCTTCTGCTCCTTGTCCTCTTTTTGGCAGGCCCAGCGTTTGTGTTCAGCCTCCTTGGCTCAGACGGTTTTCCAGATTTTGATGGGATGTTCAACTTGTGCAGTGGGTGGAGCTGTTTCACATTTCTCAATCAAGATTGTTTTTATGTGGGGATAGACTTGGTTTGTTGGTATTTGTCTCCAGAAAACAAATATATAAGAAGCAAACACACCAATAATCCCCAGCTTCCTGCCCTCAGGCTTTAGGACTCATCAAGTGTCAAGTTAGGGCAAATATTGTAGTTTGGAAGCTGTTGGTTTTTACCTTTCACCAACCACTTACACTCTATAAGAAATCTTAGATGTTGTCAAACTCACACAGCAGTAAGTTTATGAGTTATTATCTGGGTTCACAACAGAATTCTAAGAATGAGATGATTTATCATTTAGGGGAGACATGAACTTCTATAAAACCATTGTTACAGTTTGGGAGTTTATTTTGCAAGGGGAAACAATATATACACAACACATCTTTTATCAGATTATTTATAATAGTCACCCAAAGAATCATATACAAAGAATCCAGTTGAGGACCTGGATCCCACAACAATGTCCTGCATGAGTCCAGCTAAAGACCCAGCTCATAACAATGCCTCCTGCCAGTTTGAGGAATATGCACTGGAGCAAGGAAGCGATGCTCAAAGTAAGAAGCACAGCTCCTCCTGAAAGGTACCACAGCTATTCTCAGCAGCAGTGAGGTCCCAAGCTCCTCCCATGATCAGGACAGCAAGTTCCCATCAGGAAAGCCAAAGTGACGAGCTTATCCAGGACACTGAGTAGTGTACCATCTTCCCCTCTGGAGCCAGGAAGCGATGCTCAGAGTGAGGACCAGAGCTCCCCCAAAGTGAACCAAAGCCATTCTCAGTGACAATAAGATCCTGAGTTCCTTGGAGGATGAAAACAGCCAATTTCATCAAAAAAGCCAGCATGACAAGTTCCTCCAAGAAAACCAGCAGCTCCTTACAACTTCCCTCTGCTTCCAACAGGCTCTCAACAGCTTCAACTGGCTCCCAACTGCCTTTTCGCAGCTCTCAACAGCCTAGCCTCTTCTTCTCCAGTTCTGCCTCTTACATTGCTGGCAACAATCCCCAGGTGGGCCTCCCACACCCAGCATCATGCTTGCTCGGTTCAGCTGAAGGTTATAAGTTGACCACCAGTTGTCAATTCACTACAACCATGGCTCATTTTAAGCAATACCAGCCTTGGAAACATGAATCTGATATTTATACTTCAGGAAAATCAGGATCACAAAAATAAAATGAGTGGATAGTATCATTGAGACTCAAAAATACATTTTTACAACTTTGTTTAGATTTTCTATCTTTCATGGCAGCTTTGGTCTTTATATGTATGGGGCAACAGTAAGAAAAGTTTGAAAGAAAGTTGACAAGATGTAGAAAAACTTCATCCCATTATGTTTTTAAAGAAACACATTTCTTGAAACAAGGTAAGCATTTCTCTGTCTCATACGTCATTATCTCAACTATACCAGACATCGTAGCAAAACTGTTGAACTGGCCCACAGAGAAGCAATCCTATGAAGATTTTCCTCTGTAATTTTAAAGAGCTGCATAGTGCTGGACTTTTGAAAGGCATAACTCTAACAAATCCCATTATCCCCCGTACAGCCTTGAACAATTTTACTTAACATCATTAAGCCCCAGTTTTCCTAACTAAGAAACCAAAATAATATTAGTGCTTCCCTCTTAAAGGTATTGAGAGAATTAAAAAGGAAATTAAACATAAAACATTTAGCAACATGCCAAGTATATATGCTCTGAAAATGTCTCATAATATTATGAGGATTGTTATTGTTAGGAGTCTTGAGCATTTCCATTGTTTTTGACTTATGAGTAACATAATCGAATCTTCCTGTTACTAAATAGAAATCTCAGTCAAGTAGCTTAGCCCTTCTTACACCTCAGATACATCCTTACACAAGTTTTCTTAGACACAGAGTAAATTATAGCAGCTGCTTAACACAGGCCATTTTTAGACCATCATCTTGTCGTCCTGTTGATGACCTGTGGTAACGGAGCTTCGATCCCTGCCTTTCTCGGCCTGCAGCCTGAAGTCTGAGTTCGGAAAGGTGCTTCCGGGTTCTGGGTTCTGTCTCCTTTCTCTACACATCACACAACCATATTTCCCAGTTTTACTCTTGATAGTCAGAAAAGACACCCCCATATCTGGATGTACAAAATTAATAATGGGGCTACGGATGTACCTCAGTGGCATAGCACTTGCTTGGCAACCGTGAGATCCTGAGTTTGATTTCTGGTATCTCACCCCCCAAAAATGAGAATAATGACAACCCATTATAATATACAACTCTTTGTGTAGAGACCACAGAATCTTGACTTACTGATTTCCAAATGCAAATAATTGTTTCTAATCCTGCCTCTCTTAACCTAACATTTAAAATCTTCATATGTGTTAAATAATAATAAAATAGTCATTGGTATTTTATTCACTGTAAACTAATTAGGCAATTATTGTTTTCATTGTTCTTTTTTATTTTTTTGAAACACTATGAATTTCAGGCTGGCCTTGAGCTCACTGTAGCCCAGGCTGGTCTTGAACTCACAGCGATCCTCCTGCCTCAGCCTCCCAAGTGCTGAGATTACAGGCATGTGCCCAGCTTCCTCATTCTTTAGATAATGAAACTAAGACTTCATTTAGTGAAGGTTAAAATGTCCTTACTAATTAAAAAATAGCAGTAAATAGTAAACAACTCTGCCAAGATTAAACTTCTAGCCTATCAGGAGCAAAAAAAGCAGCTCTGACCAACCCACGGGATCATACAGTTTATGGAAAACTGGGAAAAAAAGATTTTTTGGGAAACTCTTATATGAAAAGGTATTCTCCCAAATGACCAATGCCAAACTATGACACATACAGTTCTGCTGTCCTTTTCCTATGCACAATTCAGGCAGTTGTTGACCCACAGTTCTACACCTCTTACACTATAGACAACCTATAGATCATACATTATAAGTAACAGAAAAGCTTGGTGGATGCTTGTGAATTAACACACCATGATGGGTTTCCAGCAATCTAGTTTTAATAGTTTCTGTATGAGTGGACATGGGTTAGAATGTTCTCAGCCCTGATTTCTAAGGGAAGCAAAAAAAGCTGTGTAGTAAAAAGGGGCCATTTAGATCTCCCATGGGGCTAAATATTACATTTTTTAAAATGTCATGTGTTAGATGCATTCTTAGCACATATTCTTTGCAGGAACCTGGTGGCACTGATCTATGGGAACAATGCAGGAGATAAAACATGCTCAAGAGGCTGCAGACGTCTGCTGGGATACTTGAAGGGGGCACGTGTGCAAGGCTCCAGAGCCAATGCATTTTTCTTTTTCTTTTTTTAATAATTTTAAAAGTAAAAGAATAAAAACATATTAACAAACAGACACAAAGTAGCATAAGAATAGTACAATCAAAACTGATTTACAGACAAGGTGACAGGGCATCAACAATGGTTGTTGCTTTACATATTGATAACTTCGGAGTGTATATTCAGGAACACAGATACAGACATGCAAAATTGATCAAACAATTAATCATCAACTATTCCTTACTATAAAGTGACCTAAGTCAGTAGTATAACTATGTAAGATATGCTGTACGTACATACTTACTTTCTTACATATTTTTTATATATATAATTTTTCTTTTTTTTCCCCCCTCTCTCTTTCTTTCCCTTCCTTTAAAGTGTGATAGAAAAAGAACTACATCAAGAACAGAAAAAAAAAAAAAAA